>JADDOH010005871.1:0-140664 GCA_016648135.1 Agrypnia vestita
ATATTTTACAGGAAAATTATGGACTTCATTTAGGTAACAAATTACGGAGAGAGCACATTGATTATGTGCGACAGAAAATGAAGGTTCGATTAGCGGCGCAGTTATTTAGCGATTCTGTAGCGGATGCCATAGAATTTTGTGCTAAAAATCTAAAGCTGCCACAATTTTCTAACAGTGAACCAACAATTTTTTTCATAAGATGTATAAACAAACTATTTGATATATTCAATTCCCGTAATATTTCGGCACCTGAATGGAAAAGGCCTGTATTCTCGGGGAATCATTTAAAGTTTTCTGCGTACCTGAGTAATGTTAGCGTATATTTATCTGATTTAAAATTACCAAATGGAGTAAAAGTTATTCAGTCTAATAAAAAAATGGGGTTTTTGGTTTTCGAGTTTGCATAGAAAGTTTACAATTATTAGTTAAGACGTATTTAATGTCAGAGTCCCCAGTGTTAAAATATCTAACGATGTACAAATTTAATCAAGATCATATCGAATTATTTTTCGGAGCTATACGCTCACATGGTGGTTATAATAACAACCCAACCGTTAGCCAATTTAAGTCCGCGTACAAGAAATTACTTATACGCGCAGAAATCAAAGATAATGTAAATGGAAACTGCATACCTTTAGGTCAAATTAGTATACTTAACTGTAATTCAAATAATTCTGTCAACATTATAAACTGTTCCTCCTCCAAATTAAAATTATTACGTGATGACGAATTGAGTTTCGAAAATACTTTGCCTTTCGACGATATTCCTGAATCAATATATATGTGCAGTCAGTATGTGGAGAGTTGTATAATTTATATTTGTGTTTTTGTTGTCAGGCATCTAAATAAAAAAATTAAATGTGAGAATTGTCTTTCTGCCCTTATTGGCTTTAAGACAACTTTGCGAAATTCATTAATTGCACAAAAAGATAGAGGGGTGTTAGTATATCCATCAGATGACGTTATTTTAATTTGCACACATAGTGAACGCGTTTTTAGAGAAGCTCTTAACCGTAGTGGAGGAAAAAGAATGAATCCTCACTTTTCATTAGAATATTTAGTCAACAGGGTCTTAAAAATATTCCTAACTGTAGATTGTTTTAATATATTACTTTCTCACATGCTAGACCAGTCACCGCTGGAGAACCATACTGTTCACCTAATTAAGGCAGTTGCTTCTAATTATTTAGATGTCAGGCTACACTTTCTGATCAAATCAGCGGTACAACCTACCGTCAGAGTGAGACAACATATCAACAGATTAATTATCTTCCAAAATCAATAGCGTACTATATTAAAATTTTATATTTATTATTAATTCCATTAATGTACTTCATCATATTGTTTTTTCAAACAATGTATTTTATGTGTATAAACAAACAATGTATATTATGTAAATAACGTAATTTTCTAAATATTTGTACAAATGCAGATAACTAAATGTTTATGTTTGATATGATATAAATAATCCTCGATTATAATAATAATTATTATTATTATTGCAGTTCCTTATATAATTATTGTTGTGGTGATATTTAAAATTGTAATAAAATAAATTAAAATAAATAAATTTACCCACATATAAAAGGCATTATCATTTATTGCTACTTTATTGTAAGAGAATTCACAGAGAATCGTTCATTTGTGGTAGCCCTGTTTTAGCAACAAATTACAAACACGTGTTAAAAACGAATTGTCCAGTCTCACCGAATGACCACGCCTCTTTTAACAAAATTCTTACAAGTTTCGAAATAATATGGTCTCTATGGATTGTATATACTCTAAGGTTAAGCCCTATATTTTCACAACTAGTAGCAACCCCTAAAAGTCCTTCATAAAATCTAAATAAAATACTGTGTTCTAGACATATGAAAACACATAAAAGGGCGCCACGTAGAAAAATGAATTAAATTTTTTACCCATTTCCGAAGCCCCCTGATGGATAAGAGTCTCAGTTATATGCCAATTAACCATAAATACAATCATTTTATTACAATTATCTTGAACATGTATTGTATATAATGAAAAGTCGACATTCGTCCTTTCTGTGACTTTCATAATTTTGTCCACCGGAGCTCCTGTTGATCTTAACAAGTTATCCAAATGTTCATGATGAAATTTAAATTTACTTCTCTACTTCTTTTTAATAAACTTGCTTTACTAAAAGTACTTTACTTAAGTTCTGCGAGGGTATTAGAAGTAGTACAACAGAGGTATATATTTTAAACACATTTTTATTATGCGTATGTCTTACGTGGATAACAATACACAGAAGCTGATTTGGTGATTGTTATTCCAAAACTTAAAATACGATAATATGATAATAATAAAAAAATAAACGATTAGATTTACAACGATATTTGTTTACACCAGTTTTTTCTTGAGAGAAAAGGAGAAAGAAGCATCTGTCAAACACAAAAATTTTAATACAAACATCAATAGATTTCTCTATTATAAAAGTAATAAATTAACTATTTATATATAACAATTTTTTTAGGAAAATATCTTAGATTAAACCTTTTTTTCTTATACACAGTTAATAACCTGAACATTGTTTATGATAATTAAGAAAATTGTAGTACTAATTGACAAGCCGCAGCCAAAAAATTCGTTTTCAGTGTCTTAGTAAATATCAATAGATTCTGAATATTTTTAAGTGCGGAGAATATTATTTATTACGAATATAAAGCTAGCATAATGATAATAAAACTCTGCGTAAATAATTTAGAAAAGTTTAATATCAATAAAGTTATAAATTTTTAAATACGAAACATTTTGTACGTTTATTGATGAAAAACTTTTTATGATCATATCATATTAATAAAAGAGACGATTTAAAACTATGTATTGCATTTACACATGCATTTTAAATCTTCAACCACTACATAAAAGTTTTTTTTAAATTTAAAAAACGTAAATAGGTAAAAATAAAATTTCAAAATAATGAAATATGCCAAAAAACGACGTAGTTTAAAATCAATCTGTTTTTCAAATATATTCTTGAAATGATTTAAATCCGACGGTAATACGATACCTACCGCCACGTTTCATGATTAAAGATTCGTTGTTTCATGTGTCTTGACCAAAGATATGGTGTTTCATGACTAAAACCGCTGTGAGATGCAAGCTCAGGAGCATTATATATTATGACGTAACATGACCGGGAAGCTATTTCGTTATTTTAAGAAATACTTCTCGGACTTACATGTACTTCATTAACCGACAGCCAGAAGGTATTGCAATGAAAATAGGGGTTCATTCGATTAATTAAAATTTAAAATTGTACTTTTTATAGTTGGAATTCTGAACATGATACACATTGCTTTGTGGAAGAGATATATTGTAAGTAAAAATCGAAATGTCTGTTGACAATAATATACAAGTTTATTGAATTAATTAAAAAAAAAATTTCCTTTCTCACAGGTTTATCATAATTAATATAATAAAAGTAAAGTTAGACCAGATTACGCAAATCGCAATAAAATTATTTCAAGATTAGTTCAATTACAAGATAAATTTTGTGAAACAAAGATTTTCATACAAAAATAATATAAAGGTGTCATTTAAGGCCCAGCACGGTATATTTAACAAAAGGATCTATTGATGTTTAGAGCACATTGACTAGCAAAAATTACTTGAAAAATACAATTAAACTGATATTTTAAACAATAAGGTCAAAGAAACATCCTACAGGATTGCTCCAATATCCTCGTAAAATTGAACGGGACGTTCCATCGCTGATTCCGTAATTACTATTGATAAAAACTTGAAATTGTTATTTGATGTTACTTAAAAATACTGTGAATTTTTATAGGTAATCTGCGCTCCAAACGCCATATGTGGTCAGTTTCTGGACATCATAGATCTTTTCCCATATAATAAACCTCGCGAACTTCTCCGATGGCTTCCACACAGAATTGTGGCAATCAAACGCCAACCATGCTGTCAAAAACCAAGAACGGGAGACGCTGGTTGCGCAGAACCAGCGCTGGGGCCCTGTTTTTATAAAAAAAACTACAAATTACAAACAATTCACAGCTAATGGAGCTATAATACTTCTATGGTATCAGAATATGATTGAATAATTACCCTTATCGGGGCCCAGACGAGTACACCTTACATTTTGCCTGTGAGTGGCTTTCGCACGCGTGAAATGATGGAGAAGCTCGCCGCCGGTCGAAGAAGCGAATAGACAATTACTGTCTCTATATAGATGAAACGCATTTGATGCGCCATACACTAAAATGACCGGGCAGCTGGTTGAATATAGCAAGTGGGGCAAAAATTGAACATACGGATTCGTAACGTCATAATATATAGGAATATTATACAAACATTATTCTACTTCAAAATATATAGTTATTTTAACTGTCCGCCAGAAAACTTAAAATTGGATAGTCGAAAATGCATGCAAAGCAGGTTCAATTAATAAAACAGAAAACCAACAATTAAATATTTAAATTAAATTATTTCCATCAAAATATTTCAAGTCGAGCAGACAATTACGAGGTTACCGGGTAACCTGAAAAAACATCGCTCTATCCACGCCTTCGTTTTATATTTCATCGCTGCTATAATATCAATGAACAAGCGTAAGCACTCAGTAAATCGCGGAATAGCAGTTATAGTCGCAGAGATAGGCGAGGGTCATCAGAATTCTGGACATCTGCCAAGAGTTCCACTTACCAGGTAAGTGACATTTCGGGGTTAATGGGAAAACTTTTCTAGTGAATTCCCTCAATGTAACGACCAACTTCCTATCCCAGTTATCCTTTGAATCTACCACTTTACGAGTATTGTGAAATGTAGCATTTTTCTCACATTTGAAATCACTTGTTCTAGATATTTCTGAGTACAAAATAATATTTTGGGATGAATTTATTTCTTAAATTAAACCCAAATATTAAGCGAAAATTTAGTGTTTGCGTCTGTACTATGTATAAAGGTGTTCCTATAAAAAGGCTCTATATAGTACATCGGGTCACAAAGTGATTTTATTGTTTTAAAATGGTCTATATAATAGTTTGTACTATGTGCAGTATTTTATTATTAATTATTTCTACTCTTATAATTAGTCGAATTAAATGATTAGTCGAAATTCGAGCTCAAAATTTGGCTAACGTGGAAAAAGGGTCTATCTATATTCATCTGTCAGTAACAAATATGACGGATACCGACGGTTCGACAATGTCACTGGTATTGCTTAACGATAAGAATAAACAAAGAAAAAGTAAAATTAATTTCCATAATTAGCGTGTACATTAGAAAATAACATAAAACTGAAATTGTGGTTATTTATTTCACGAAGTGTTATTCTCCCTCCTAAAATTTTATTTTTGCATATAGATTCTTTTTATTAGGGATGCCTTTATATATCTTTTCATCGAAAATATTCGATAGTTAAGACGTATATAAAATAATTTTTAAATAGTGAATAATAATAATAATAAATATTTAATAATTTCCAAGTAATGCTCGTTTGCTTGTAGACTTGTATTGCTTGAAAATCTTGCAGTAACGTGCTTGTTGGTCTAGTGTTAAGACCTTCGCCTAGTGACCTAGTTGGTTGGGGGTGTGGGCCTCGTTCCAGGAGACACGAAATAAAACTTATTTTAATTTTAATTGGATAACATGGATTATTTTAACGTCAACCGATTTTAATACCATAATAACCAATTTGTCTTAAAAATAATTTGAAAGTTTGATAGTTTTTTGTAAATATGTAATATAAAATAATCATGTCCCACTACAAAGTACGCTATAATCATAAAAAATATTTTGTAGTCTTATTTTAATTACCTAAGATAATAAGAATATTCATGTGATGTATCTTCACTACTGATTTATTTCATAATGCACGCTTTTATCACAGATATTTAATGGCATTGGTTTTATTTTTTAAAATAGGTACGTTAACCATTGGTAAGCAATTAAAAGTACGATTTGCTTTGTACGTTCACGTCACGCGCCCGCTGGCTATGAAAAATGGCTTTATATTTTGACGGTGATATTTTAATGTCATTCAGACGTAAAATAAAAAGCGTAATGAAATTGGTTCTAAAAATACCTCTATTGGAAACTGTTTTTTAAAGCCCCATTCGATAAATCCTCACTAACGTCTCCTTATGCTGGGTTTCATTCTCCGAGTATCCAAATATTCTTAATCCTTATTCCTCAAAATACGGTATTCTGCCTTTGTGTAGAATGTGACTATAATATATCATTTGGAATATGCATTTCAGATCTGGAATCCGAGGCAAAATAACTATTTATTTACAGGTATCTATATCATTTTCATAGTAAATATGTCTAATGTATCATCATTTAATATTTTATACGAAAAAGTATAAATATGCAATCAAAATTAGTTAAAGCAATCATGTAAATATTGTAATTCTTATATTTGTATTATTCTGATATATTTATCTTATATTTATATATATAATTTATTAGAATAACAATAATTTAAGGAAAAACGTAGCCCTTCCTATCAAATATAAAATTAAATGTACGGTATAAAATATATTAATATATAATACTCTCGATATATTATGTCCGTAAGTATTTATGTTAATTAACGGTATTTAGATTCTTCATATAAATAAAAGGGGCCTTAGATTTAGAAAAGTAAGAAATCAAGAAATGCCTGAACTCTAACGCCAATATAATTAATAAGCAGTTGAATTTTACAAGTACATCATCTATTATTTGGTATATTCCCCAATACAGTGTTTGCATGTCGTTCTACCTCCACCGCAACTGTAGACACGCATCCCTTAATAAAAAAAATTGCTTACCAAAATAAGTAAGAGATAATTATATTGCATCCATCCTGACGAAGATACAATGGTATAGAAACCGGTGGAAGTAAAGTTATTTCAAGTGGTTTATACATAGTTTTAGTTAAATAAAATAAATAATCATGTCCAATCATGTCAAAGTTAACGCTATAAACGTCAAACATGTATAAAGATTATACTATATACCTACATTTCATAACTAAATTGTTTAAATTATCAATATAAAACGGCAATTTCGTAGGTAACCTAATATTTTCGGAAAATATATGTACATATTTTATCAAATACAAATAAATTTATCATATATTTGTTCATTTAAAAAATTTATTGTAATGTAAATAGTCGACTGCCTTCAAAAGTAATCCCTAGTTAGGCAGTCGAAGTGTAATACAATTCAAAAAATAAGATATGAATAAATAAGAAAAAACCTATTATTATTATTATTATTATTAAAGATATACCTGATACCCACAAGAAATCAGCCTTGGCACCTTAAATCCAAATTGATTATTCAATCAGAAAAAAAACATTTTTCCCAAAATAAATCTCCATATTTATATCCTATCTGAGACTTGTAATAGGGCTCTAAGCGCTCTCCCAAAATATCACGACAAAGTTTTCAATGTTTTATAAAATACCAAATTGGTATACGTTAACATTTTTTTTCGTAATTTCTGTCAGTAACTTTTAACAACCAATTTGTTAAAACTGCTCGTTAGCATTTTTTCATTTTATCGGTAGGTAAGCCAAAATTACAAATCTCGTTAAAGTTTTACGAAATTCTCGCACTAACTAATTTCCGTGGTTAATTAGTCGGAAAATATTTCCGAGTTCGGATTATTCAGAAATAATTCAAATGCAAGCATCTGCGTCCCGAAGACGTAGGGATTTTTCCCACCAGAGAATCATGAGTAGCATGACAATACTCTGATTTTTTAAGTATATTTGAAAACATATTTTCAATAATAATAATGATGATTAGGTGATCATGTTTGCAGCTAAAGACGGGAAAAATAATTGACCAATGTGAAAAAAGGCATCGATTTTATATAAATCGTTTATTTTCGTAAAAACACAACACATTTCTGTATTCACTATTATATAAAAAATTTGCATGAATGCGCATTTATTTTGTTTATCCAAAAATTCCGTACCGCTAATTATTAAATAAAAATATGAGAATACCATTTCAAAAGAGGCTATTTCCACTTAATTATTTTTTTACAAATTCGAAATTTGAAAACTTCCAAGCATTCATAAAAATTGCAACAGAATTTGTAAAAAAGCATTTTCCTAAAAGTGAATATATTAAATTATTGATACAATAAGCTCTATATAAAAGGTAAATAGTATTAAAACTCTTCATATGATGAGCACACAAACGATTTCGGTGAAAAATGCAATAATTTTAATATTGACCTATTTCAACATTGTATTAGTAATAATAATAATAATAGTCATTCGAGGATTTAACAATGTTCAGATTATAATTATTAATATTATCAGTATAAATTATACTGCATGGAAACTCAGTTAATGCAATTGTGGGCAAATTGTTACAGAACAGATTTGTATTATGCTATGCAATTGCAAAGTGAATGAATATATTGTCAAATAGGAATACATTAAATTTAATTCAATTCATTCAATTAATTAGGAGTTTAAGAATGAAGTTGATTTCAACACGTGCAACACCTGACATAATTAATATAGCTACTCAGTAAATAATTGATATATTTATAGGTTAACCAAATTTATTACACCAAATTTTGCCTTAAACTCCGTCTTCGATCAAGCCAGCGACAGGTAAAGAAAAAAAACACTTTTCACAAATAGTTCGCTAGAGCGAGAGAATGCAACATAAGTCATGAAAAAATGACCCTGATTAATAATTTGCACTTGCACCAGATAACTCTCAAGCAGACATATTCATTAATTTATACCCATGATATTATAATATTATAATATAATAATATTATAATTTATAATTATAATATTATAATTTGTACCCATGGTACATGCGTTATCGTTTAATTATAAAATAATATAAGTATATATTTTAAAAATAATGCAGTTAGCCGATTTTTAATGACTCAACTTAATCAACGACCCGACTAAAAATATAGTTTATTTTTATACAATTACTATATTTTATTAAACCTTGTTTAGTTGCCATAGGCGTCATAAATGTAATAAATAGATAAATTAAGAAAAATATTTCAGTGTAGAGAACGGAATGGAAAAAAACAATGATGCCGTAATTAATTAATTGATAGATCAAAAAAATCTTTTCAGTAGTGAAAATGAAACAATATAAATATATTATTATTTATGTGTCTAATAAGTTTTCATGTAATTTGGTCTACATAAGTACTGTAAGAACAACACACAGATAATTCAGCTAAAACCATTTGTAGCTGATACAGTGAACATGATGTTAGTGCAGACAGCAAATATTTATGCTTTGTGCAAATTATTCAGTAAATCTACGTAACGGCATGTATCATACAATTTTGTCTACATACAGACCCCCAAACCAATTTTATAGATTATTATTATTTTGGTAGTGAAATTTTTCATACATACAAGTACATGTTTTGATATACTCGTACACTTTGATAGCAACGGTTTTATTACTAATTTTGCTTCAAATTGGGCTAATGAATAAAATATGGAGAATAAATATACAAGAGTAATTATTTACAATGAATTCAAAACGGTAAAACAGAAGAATCGTAAATTAAACGAGGCCTTTGATGTGGGTGCAGTTAATTTTAATTAATTAAAAATTTAATTAATTTAAAAAAAGTTACGGTAATTGTACCGTACATTGTACGGTAAATTTCCAAAAAAATCAGACTGGGTACAAGAGCTCTGAAGACGATGAAAGTCGTAGGCGTCCATTTTCAGAAGCATGCACAACAATTTCAGGGCTTAGTTCTCACCAGGTAGTTTTGGGGACCTTCTCAGAACAGCTAGGAAAAAATGACAAACGAATGCCGCACAAACCGAAAGAAAACCAAAAAGCACAAATAATTTACAAACAGCATAATATTCATAAATAATAGGTGTACCTATCAGTAATCAATTAATTTTTGGTGTGGAATGTTTGCTTCAGTCAAGCTTAGTAAAGTGAACGTGTAAAGACGTGTTTTGTACGCAATGTTATAATCCGTGGTCTTGTGACTTGTGACAATTAAATTTACTTTTTTTTATTACTCTGTTATAAAATGGCGGACAATCAACTAACTTAAATTTACGTCATTGCATACTGTTTCATTTTCTATCGAGTGTTAATGCAACGGTTGCAACAAAGAAAATTTGTAATGTGTATGGAGACGTATTGAAAGTAAATAAGTGCCAACGTTGGTTTAGAAAATTTTTCGATGGTGATTTTGACTTGTTTGATAGCGATCGAAGTGGGCGCCCGGTAGGGTTTAATAATAACGCTTTCAAAACACCTAGAAGCATATTTTTCTACCAACAAGATGGCAAAAGGTCCTAGATACGATGGAGATTAAAACGATTAAAAATAAAATTAAATGTAGTTAAATTCTTTTTTTTTTTGTTGCCACTCAAATAATTGATTACTTATGGGTACACCTAATGTTAATACTTTAGTATGTATAATAAATAGTAACAGAAGGAAAAAATTTTCCCTGAGACTAATTAACTTGATGAGTAACTCCCACGAAACTTTATTCACTTACTACCATGAAGGTCATTTTCTCATAAAGGTTATTTTCTCAAAACGTTCACAGATACTTGCTGCTAATTTATGTTATCTACTATCAGACACTGGAATAATTGCAATAAAAATTGAGTTTTTAGTTAACTGATAATATACAAAAGATAAATATTTTATGTTTAGATATAATTTTAATACTCACCCAATGAAGGAATTTAATAGAATTTCTATGTCGTTCAATCTGTTCCATTTCGTTCATTCTGAGACAATTGCTTTATTATGTCTCATATTTAGGTCAGTGATATAATATTCACAGATGCATTTTAATTACCTTATTAAATGTTATACCATAAATTAATTTGTTTCAAATTTAAAATATACTTATTATTTTTAAACCGCAACTCAATTTAGTCACAGGGGATTATTGAATAATTGATAATTATTCCGGTATAGTGATGATTGCAAAAATAATTTTTATGATAATGTTGAATTTTTAAATCATTACTTAGATAGGTGTTGTGCAATGTGCCTTTATAATAATTGATTTGGGGACAACTTTTCTATAGGTTATAACATATTTTGTCTGTTCTGTGTCCTCAATTTGTTAAAGCTCTAAAAAATAAAATAAAAATTTAAAAATATGAGCTCGTTGACGCGATAGATCTATATAAATAAATAATCTAGATAAAGCTCGAACCTACGACTAACTTGATCACAAGGCGTGGATACTACCAGCAAATATAAGAATGATAGATATTCATGAATGGATATTTTTCTACTTCGCCTCTACTAGTAATATTTCCAATAAATATTAAAAAAACCCCCGCTCCTCATACCCAACAACCAGATAAATCCTCACATGACCGTATTTAATTTCAGTTCTAATTTACACCTGTCGATGGGAAGTTCTCTGTTGATATTTTTCGCAATTAATAAATATGACGTCTAACATTTTCAAAATATATTTTTTCACTAATTCTTTTTTATCAGCCACGCTCTTCATCGTAGTTTCGTCATTTTATTTTTTCATAAATCTATCTAAACTGTATGCCGGGTATTTCTAAATGAATGTTCCTAATCAGACGTCGATTAGTAAGTACGTGTGTGAGAACGCCGTATCACATGCGCGTAATCATTCATCATTATTTAGGAGAACAATAAATCACCCGAAAACTTAACAATATTAATTTTCATTCAAGACAAAGACTAATCCTTTTCACATGATGGCATGACACAGATTAGGACTTATCATAACGCTAATGTCTACCAACATAATATTAGATTTTCTTGAAAACTTTTGCCTCTGCAGAAACTTTGTGGTAATTTATTATAATTAGTTATTAAAGCATAAATATATTCCTCCATATAGGTGTCTGGTCGAGGGTTGGTATGGACCAGGTATAGATTTGGTAAGCAAACTTCTAAAAAATAACAAACGGGGGTCTAAATTATAAAACAATTATTAAAAAAAATACAAAGTATTCAAAATTCGTCAATGAAAATTATCATTAATAAGTCATCTATCTGAAAGTATTACTAAATATTTATATCAAAATTTTTCAAAAGCAAAGCTTATTAATGCTATCTTATGGAATAAATTATCTATATTATAAAACAAATATTTAAAAAAATACAAAGTATTCAAAATTTGGCCATGTCTTGTCTGGTCTGCACTGAAATACTGATGTAGCGCAAGACTGGGAAAATGGAAGCGCCTTTAAAACATAATAAATAAAACTTTCGATCTCGATCATTTCAGGGTTAAAGATCGAAAATGACGATGATGAAAATACCTAAAGTTGTTAAAATTATTTTTGTTTGAAATATATGGTGCGATTACTCACTTTCAAATTACAATTATTCCTAAGTACTCGGAATGACTTCCTAAATCAGGTCAAGTATCTCATTTTAAACATATTTATAAGAAAGTCATATGTTTTCAGAGCAAATGTTATAGACAGCTTTATATAAAAATTATGAAGAAAAAAAAACTCTTCTGTTGGAATTTTACTGAAAAGTTTCAGTAACTTCATTCATCGATCATCAAAACCCGTGGGAACTAGAAGTCGTATTGTAATGCCGAACCGTTTCTCCACGAATAATTCAGTGGCAATGGATTCGAAAAATGATTGTCAAAACCATACTCTGATTTTTAAAATCTTTCAGAACAGTTCAGTGATATTCAAGTATCAGAAAACCAGTAAAATTAAAGAAAACGTTCCTCCTATAAGACAATCAACTCACGTGTGTATCATCTGCCTTAATGATTTGAGATTTTCCTTCGGACGAAATGTCGATGTCTTTACGTTCGGTCTTTTATTATTAAATTAAATTAATCTGCTGTAATTATGTACCTATATGTACTCGACTCATTCAAAAAAATATAATAAAAGTGGATTGTATAATTTTTTTTTATTTTTTTTCAAAATTTAATGCGTCACTTTTTATATTTTACATTGATTTTGTAAAAATTTGGCCAATTCCGTTTTTAAGCCAATTTGACACCTGTATAATTATCTTTTATCAATAAGTCCGCACAACATAACATTCTTATACCTATCGAAAGATAGGAAGCAGATGGAATTGTAATGGATTACCGAGTATTATTTTTCATAATTGAAGGATTACAAACTATTTTTAATATATTCAAATTAATTAACATATATAGGTTACTAAAAAATATTAAAATTTATAATAACAATGAAGCCGGAAAAGAGATAATAAAGAAATTCGTACAAAATTCAAACATACTTATATTTTTAAAAATGAATATCTAAACAATAAATCAGTATATGTAAGTATATTTATGAGCTTATTTATTTTATATAATGCATGCCAATAAAATAAGGATTTCTTTGGAAACCTAAATCTTACATTATGCTTACATACACATTATGCTCTCATAGTTACAAACAAATATAATATAACTCAATTTTTAAACCAAACAAGAATGTAAACAAAAAATATTTTATCTATATTTTAACGTTTCACACACACTACCATCTTAAACAATTTTTGAAATATAAGCTTTAGAGAAATCAAGGAAGAATATCAGCATAGATACCTGGAATTCTCTGGTCTTTGTCTTACGAGTTGCCTTACGTTCGTGATTCTGTGGTATCTTTGACTTTTACGAAGCCCGCTTTTTCCTTAAGCAATTGCCTGTACGAATAATAATACGAGTATTATTAATCTTGCTATTATGTGGAACAATATTTTACTGGGATTCGTCTGCGATTATTCTATAATAACGATATTTTCGTGATAAATTCTTTTAGTGAATTCGTACAAATATTTTCTCAACCCATCTTAAGGGACTTTGATGGCTAATCAATATCGATCTAGTTTACTGTTTTAGTGTTTGTATTTTTTTCCGGATTCAGCAGTTTCCATTTACAATTATTCGTTTAGATTATTTGCCTCTGTCAATTGAAATAGTTCAGTTTTCTCAACGTCTACTGTAATTTTTCTCCTTGGAATTTCTTTAGAAATATTAAATCAATATTATGCATTATAGCTGCATTGTCGGTGTACTAAGTGTAATAAGTCTTGGCAATACTTTTTCCATGGTTCCAAGAAATTGTTTAGATCTTGGAGGGGTCCACTAGTATCACATCCGATTAGCTACGGTACGGGTTTAAATTTCCGCGAGAAAAGTTTTGCCTTTTCGAAGTGCTTTTTCAGGTGATTTTTTCTCTCTCATCTTTGAGGAAAAAGCTTTGAAGTGATTATATTTCTCCTGTCCGCAGGCAATTCTTTTAAAGAGTTTTGTACAAATTCACAAATTCACGATTTCTGTAACACAACAAAATCTTGAATTATTTCAACTGGAACTCAATTACGAACGACTCCTGTAACAATATAATTTCAAATCATAAAATGATAAGCTAACCGACAACAAAACAGAAAAAATAAGCGACAACGTAATGAAACGAAATTTATTAAAAAATATATTGTTTAAATAGAGATTATAAATTTATTTAATGAAATTTGAATAGGCTTGATCGGTTTCAGTTTACTACCACTATTGAGCTCTTATTTTATTTATTGTGGGGTGAGTGATAAAGACAAAGTCGTACAAAATAATTATATAATAATTACCAAAAAAATACCATAATGAAATATTATATATAATGTAAAAAATCCATATAAAAGCGCCATGGTTACTAAAATTTAATGACGAAATGGAAAAATACGTGCTCATAGAGATCAAAAGCGGGACGCGGAGTATTTGCTCCGGCATTTTAATATCACGATTCAGATCCGTTTTTGGTGTAAATGAGAACTTGATAGGCAATATTAGCCCATCTTCAAAGCCATGGAAGATATCGACGATCTCACGTTTCATCAATAAAAATTTCTGTCGAAGCTATTAAAATTTTTCTTTCGGGAAAAGCGTTTCGTTCAATTATTTGACGTGCCTTAGGGGGTTCAATTGATTGATAGCTCTATTCACGCACGTGTTTAAATTCAGTCTATGATTGAACGAAGTAGATTCATTGACAGGTAGACATCAGCTGCGCGCAGTTCGTACTCTGTGATAAACTGTACTTAATTCTTACGAAATAAATTATGCGCTTTGAAATATTCGTATCACAATTATTATCATCCTAGCGGTACACCCATGAAAAATCACGGGAAATATTATTAACGACTTTCCTCGCGTGACCGCGCTACATATGCAGCGCGCTGATTGGGTGTCACCGTCTAATTATCTAAAGTCTTAATTACAGCAATTTACGGATTTCATGATACACAGCCAGGTCAGATAGACATAGAAAGACAGCGAACTTATTATGTTTGATTATTGTTTGTTTATTGTATATGTGCATATTTTTATTTATTTTAATTTTATTTAGTTAAACATTGGCATGACATATTTATAATTTAATGCAATATAGTAAAAAATATTATCGTGTAAATATAATTAAATAAAATATTGTCTTTACAAGTCATAAATTATATTTTAGTCTACATGCATTTAGTACACTGCGCGCATGTTCAAGCGACGGTTTCTGAAAAAGCGGCTCATATACAACACATCACGTAATTAACATAAACCCTAAAAGTACTTTGTTAAGCACCGGCTACTGGATCGATATCTTAAATTTTTTAAATTTTTTAATACAGCTTAAATATTGTTAATTAATGAAATTAGTTATCCTCATTTTGGGACAAAAAAGGCTTTACAGGGCGACGCAGTCCGCTACGTAAACGTTTGGACCTACATGAAGGCAGTGCGTTAAACAGGTGAGAATCAGAATATTTACAATAATTACTCAATAATAAAAAATAAACTTACAGATTAATTTACGTTCATACGTCTTGTTTTTATAACACTTTCAAAATGTCCACCACCTTGGTCAATGCACTTAGATGCTCGTTTTCGTAATTGTTGCTTTAGTTTATTGAGAATTATTAAATGTTCTGCACGCTATTGCCACATTATCTTGACATTGCGCTAAAATTCTAACCATTTCTGTATTGTAAGTACTGTATATTCAAAAACACGATACAACACCAAAATTACTGTTAAAGTCGATGTAGGTATGGCTATGACCGATTTGAAAATGTCGCCAAGTCCGCAAAGCGGGAAAGGAAGTGTTGCCGTCTCGCTCAATTGCATGAATGTTCCCGCAAGACAATCATATTTTGGTGACTTTCAACTACGTTTCATATTGTTCTTGGGGTGCCAGCTATTCTTGTGCTGACCGTGATTTTTAATTGTTTAACATTATATACCTATATATTTTTTTAAGAACAAAAAATTACCAATTTAATTTTTTTTTTAAATTAATGAAATCGATTCATTACCCGATTCCAAACGAAGTACTTTCGGGGTTTGCGTTAATTACGTGACATGTTGTAAATGCTGCAATAATACTAGAATGTACAAAGGTATAATCACACAAGTAGGTTGTTTAAACTGTTGTATCAATGACCAAGGATCATCTAGTAAATTATAATTTACTCATCCTTACACTACAGAAAAGTGAAGAGGTTTAGTATAATCGCCTCGCCGCCCCGCTAACACAGCGTCAGCGACGTATCGAGAAAGACCGTTCAAGCATTAAAATAATGCCAAACTGGGTGGCGAAAGTGTAGGGTCGATATGGGAGATATTGTTCATATTCGCTGTTGCATCGATGATCATATTGCCAATTGCATTAAAATGTTATTTTAGAATATCGAATTGCAGTCTGACAAATGTCAGACAATATTCAATACAAAACATGACGTGCTAACCTACAACTCAAGATTTAATAACTGGTAGACGCGTAATGTATAATCGTAATTATTATCATAGTAATTAAATGTGTCTGATTTTAAGCTGTGATCAAGATTGATTTAATATTTTAAGCTTGTGACCAAAATTCTTTGCAGATAAATATTTTATATAAAACTGACAGCAAATTTTTTACAGTATATTAATTTTAATGCATTATTTTTCCACGTCAGACCCTCAGACCGAGGACCGTGTTCTTCGTGAACTTTCTCTGGACTGCAATTCTTCACTTTTCTCCTGTGCTCATGATGTTGCTATTTTCACTTTGTCTGGGTCTTTCTCCTTTCCGTTCTTCACCGTCGCCCACCACACAAGCACCTCCAAACTATCTTCTCGTAAGATGCCCCAAAAATATAAAGATTTGTCGTAGGTAAATGCTTGGTTAATACATTTAATTTTATAAAGTAACGAGATTCATTGTATTAATAAACGAATGGCATAGTTTGATTTTATTAGTGATTTGCGTATTCATACATAACAGAATTCTGTTATCATATTATAGACAACAGACAAATTTCATTACGGGACCCCATTTTCTCTCTCTCGTAATATTGAAATTTCGTTAAACTAAATGTAAGAGATTTAATTCTTTAATTAATTGAAATTTCGTTTAACTGAATGTAGGAAAAAACATAACATTTAATTAGGGATTAGAAAAGCAATTCGATATTCTATTAATTTCATTATTTTGCGTATTTTTACAGTCAGATTTTACAGAATTCGACCTGTAGAATCTGTTTTCTATCTTCTGTATATATGTAAAATCTATCTTCATAATAATAATTTTATAAAAATATAAAATAAGATTATAGACTTTTCAATGAATAACGATATATTGAATATGTATACTTTAAAATATAATAAAAAAATAACAAACGTCATAACAATAGTAATTACTCCCTTTATTTTAACTAGTGGCGTTTGCTTGCTTGCTTGCCGGCTTGCCGTCAAAAAAAACTTTGGATCAATTTTTGACCCTTTTCCCGTGATCCAATCGAGCTGAAACTTGGCAAGTAGACTCGTGGCGACGATCAAGAAGATCTATCAAATTTTCGTTAAAAAAAATAAATAATTATTGTATAATTTCGGATTTTTCGAAATTTTATTGGTTTTTTCAATTTGGAATCATTAGAAAAGTTTGATTAGCAACGGCGGCCCGATAACGTCGCGGAATATTTTCTAAATTTGAATTACTCCATCGGAATATATAATAGGTACGTCACTACGAATGTCGAAAATCTAAGTTGACTGACAAATGTTTTTAGAATTTAATCTCCAAAGCATGAAGTGTCTTATCAAAGCTCAAAACATCTGACATTTTAGAAATATATTAAATTACTGTAAGTTTAGTGTTAGTTATATGTTTTAATTCGTCTTTAATTGTTGTTATATTTTACAAAGAAAGGGAGGATAATAAAAACTTGGTTTTTTATGGGTTACTTTTTTTTATAATATTTTTTTTCAAAATTATTAAAGAGACTAAGTATTATGTTACGGAATTCAAAGCACTTAAAATAAGTAAACACTGTCACGTGACTGCGGCAGTGGGTGAAATACTTGAAACTGCTTATACTCGAACACTAACAGTTTATTGAGATTTGTATCTGATTGCGTTGATGAATGGCAAATAATTTTTCGCAATTTGACGGGCATCCAACGGCACTAAACAACAGTTACATATTAGTTACTGGCCATCGGTGCAATCAGATACAATTCCCAAATAACTGTACCATAAATAACCGATTAAAATAACGGTTTGTTCATCACTACTTCGCAGGCATTATCTACACGACCTTCCAAGGAGTCTGCTAGAATCACGGAACCGTCCGCGTATTGTAAGTTATTTTATTTATTACCATTCTTCACTGTGCCTTCTACTGCTTCTAATAGAGCCTCTTCAAATATCTATTCTGCATTGAAGTTGAAGAGCATTGGTGAAATAATTCCGACCCTGTATTTCTGCTCTCCTTATTTCTACTTCTTCGGTTTATTGATTTTCTACCTTCCTAATGCAAAGAATAAACGCATATTATCTTACAGTGGCTTAATTTGAATGACATCTATATTAACATATCTTTAATATAAAAATGAGTTTTAAATTAACGTTGATTATCGTTCCCTACCAATGTACCTACATGTTTGTATGTAATATAAATTTTAAAATGAAATATTATGAAATGTTTTTACACAAAATATCAGTGTGGGTGTTTTCGGGAATTTTTCGAGCCAGCCGTGTAAAATTCGGTTACAAATTCCGAAAATTATTCTCCCTTCAGCGGGAATGCCGTCAAAGGCTCAAAGTTCTATGTAATCCCTTTTTTAATAACTTTCCAACAATTTTCTCTTCAATAACGTCATTGCAGTACAGCTGTAACACACAGTGACCTGGTAAAAAGGAATGGAAAATATTCTGTCCCGTTTCGTGTTAAATTTTTTTTTCTGGAGCTAATTGTGCCTCTTGACTTTAATTTATTTAAAAAATATTAATTAATGAAAAAATAATAATAAATCTATTTGTACTTCGATACAATGCAAATCTTTTTTTTCCTCTTTACCCGCTTCTCATTTAATAGAGTCGATCTCCTAACTTTTCTTTTCCATTTTTCTCTGTCATCGCTTCGTCCAACTGGGCATTTTTTACACTACTCCACCATCTGGCGCTGGGTCGATTTCTACCTCTTTTTGTCTCTTGTATTTATACTGTATTCGATACAATGCAAATAGTCTTAATAAAAATAATAGTAGAAAATGAGATAGGCAACTATAAAAGTAAGTCCTAACTGAATTATATATTTCATTTACATAATTATTTTAGATTTCATATTTTTTATATAATCGCAGAAAAAAAGACCTCCGAAGCTTATTTCGGAGGTCCGCTCGGTTTCAGAATTGTAATTTCATCATACATCAGACAAATTAAAATGAAAAGATTATTGATAAAATATTTTAATTTTTCTACTTTGTTTGCCCTTTCAGATCTCCCTGACGTTGGCGATCACTCTAGTGAAAGTCTCTCTGTCCTGCTCTGTCCGGAACAGCTCCTCCTCACTTCTTAAACCAGTCAACTTTCGTAAGTTTCGCAGCTCAGACATCTGTCTCCTCCCAGCCCCTCGGCGACCCCTATCTTGTCTTTAATTTTTAAATTAAATTAAATTAATAAAAACAAAAAATTCTATTAATTTTAAAAATACCATTAAATTTACTGATTCATGATCTAAACAAATTTTGATTTTTGTTTTCATTGTTTTCTCAAGGAATGTAAAAGTCATAACTCTAGATATCGATAAAAATTAAACTTAACTAACTAACAAACCATCACGCCGTTTACTCGCAGGAATAGACAGAGAGAATAGAGCGCCATGTTTTTCTGTCTAGGCACACCATTTTTGATTCGGTTACATTCATACATCTTCTCATGCATGGTCTATGGTTGTTGAGGCTTTTAACAGGCCCATCCTCTAATACTTGTAGTATCTTATCATGCCAGGTCTTTCGCGGACAGAATTTAATAATATGATGTAATAATCTATAATATAATGTTATATAATGTAAAATAGTAAAAAAATGTTGCATTATATAACAAAAAAATTGACAAAAAGTTTTCTTTAGTCCCCCATATCAACTCAACAGTTGATAAAGAATTATGAACTTTAGGTTTCTTACTTAGGTTAAGCAAAGATTTCAAGAAAATTGAAACTTTCATATTATTATTTAAGACCCTGATTCGACCAATACTAGAATTTAATACAGTTGTATGGAGCGCTTATTATACAGTTCACATAAGTAACATAGAGAAAGTCCAAAATAACTTTCTTAGATTTATCAATTATAAACTTAACATACCTTCAAGTAATATTGATTACAATATTTTTAGATCTTTTAGCTGACTTGATAAACTAGAGACTAGAAGAATAGTGACGTACTTTCTCTTTTTCCACAAATTAATAAATGGCACTATCGACTGTCCTCAACTACTAGAACGTATCTACTTCGTATAACTGGAAGTCACGCCGGTTTTGCCGTGAAAACTGCAGCTACTAACTATTTATTTTATTCCCCACTGCAAAGGCTTCCTAGACTAGCAAACAGATACGAACAACTGGACGTCTTTGCCAATAACTGTATATTATTCAAACATATATTGAAAGATTACTAGTATTTGTCGAAATGGACTTAAATAATTGATTAGTATTTGTATGTACATTTTATTATTATATTATGACTTTCAAAGCTTGTGCTGTATCTTCTCTCTCTACATTATGACTTTTTTTGTTGTTTTTAAATTTCTATATTATTATGTTTTTCTTATGCTTCTTGCTTATTATATTTATCTTTATATGTTTGTATCTGTATTCTAAGTAATTTCTTCTCACTTTGTCATTACTATGTTTACATGTTATTATGTTTTTTTTTCTTCTCTAAACTATATACCTATTCTGCTAATATACACTCTACCTATCTATTGTAAAAGCCCTATAAGGCTTAATCTATATCTGTCTGTTCTCTATACAAATCCACACCGTTTGTCCGATTCGATTCAAATTTTGCATACTTATGCTATAGGACCCGGCGGGTAACATAGGCAACACTTCCTCTCTATTCTCATACCCTTTTCCCTTCCCCTGACATATTTTCGATGCAAATCTGTACCATTTGACCGATCGGACTCAAAATTTGGAAACTTATCCTTTAGAACTCGGCGGGTAACAAAACAATTTCCCTTATTATTTTACCCCTTCCCCTCCCCTGACATATCTTCGATGCAAATCTGTACCGTTTGACCGATCGGACTTAAAATTTGTAAAATTATTCATATTCCTAAGGACCCGGTGGGTAATATATGCGACATTTCCCCTCTATTCTTTTAATTCTTCCCCTCCCCTGATATATTTTCAATGTAAATCTGTGCCTTTCGACCGATCGGAAATTTGGAAACTTATTCTTTAGGACCCGGTGGGTAACATAGTCGACATTTCCCACTATTCTCTTACCTCTTCCCCTTCTCCTGACATATTTTCGATGCAAATCTGTACCGTTCGACCGATCAGACTCAAAATTTGAAAAATTATTCTTTAGGACTCGGCGGTTAACATTGGTGACATTTTCCTCCTATTATTTTACCCTTTCCCCTCCCCCTGATATATTTTCTATGCAAATCTTTACCTTTCGAATCGAACCTTTTTTACCCTGACAAATTTATTTTAAACATAATCCTTAACCCGTGCAACGCCGGGTACGAACAGCTAGTTAATAAATAAATAAAAAAAGATATATATTGTTATAAAAATAAGGTGTATTATTATTTAACGTAAGGTTTTATTGTTCAAAAACTCATTTACATTCCATCTTGAATTGTTAGATCAATGCAACTTTTTCTGTTTTCAACATCCATCATTCACGCTATTTATATTTATTTCAAATTTTCATTTTTCTTGCAATTACATTTTTATTTACAAATTTCTATTTTATTATTAAAAAATAAAACGTTGTTTGTGTCATATTTTTCGATTTTTCAACAGCAGAAAACATTATTTCTACTTACTTGTTTCGGGAATTTTCTTCCTTCCTTGATATTTTTCCAATGATATTTTTTTCAGCATTTTTCAGTGAAAGATGAACGGAAGAAATTTATGTATACTATAACTGAAGGCGAATCTTGGCCGAAGCTGGTTAGTAAAACTAGTGTTGTCTAAATATGTAAACTGTAAATTGTAAAAATAAAAGGTCAACATTTATTAGTTTTACCTATTTTAGGTTTTTTTATGTTTGGAGTATCCAATTCTTTTTTTTACGTTGGACCTCAATTTTGTTAATTGGATCTAGGGAAATTTGGAGCAAAGAGGCAACGAGAAACTTCAATTTATCACGGCGCAGCCTCCTTCCTTCGATGATCGTCTTCACTTCATTTTTTACTGCCAAATCTGAGACACACCTGCGTCTAAGTAATCTCTCACTCTGACAAGCTAAAATAAATCATCTTCCAGGCGCTGAAACGGCGCCTATCGGAAAAAATAAGCAATTTTACGATCATTTTACACGCCGCTCAAACGGCATAATGACTCGTATTTCTTTGTAAAATTCTTTGTGTTGAAAAGTTAGATGAAGTACACAAATATTTTGACGAGAAGCTAGACGTTGATAACAAAATTGTTACTGATAATATTTAATTAGTGAATTAGTTAATTTTGAGATATTGGCTTATTAATCACTCTGATAACTACCGCAGAGTCGTAAAGAGATTAAGTTTAATAATGAGATACAGTTCAATCTCTAAAGAAGGCTTCAATTCGTTATTTTATTTGATTAAGAAGTGATAAAGTAATTGGGTTAATCTCAGTGGTGGTATAACATAAAATCAGGCCCTAACACAAAATGGAAAAGTCTGGCCCGAATTAAATATTAGATATTAAATTCTATTAGGTTTTATTATTAATTTATGTAATAAGAACCACAGAGTATAAATTATAGAAAGATGAACTTAATACCTTCTTTAGGCAAGGGGATTGGGTCACAGCAGAAGTATGTCCTTCCTCGCTACATATAAAACACATTTATGATGAATTAAAATTATTTATTCTTCCATAATTAAATATATTTAAGAATATTTAGTTTAACCCTTTAAGAATATTTATGGACCTACCACAAGCATAAGTATCACCACACTTTGGCATGCGCATGCCGGTTGCACCTAGGGTTGCCAACTTTATAAGAAGAAATAGTCTGAAATAGAGTATATCTGATTTCAAAGGAGGTAAATAAAGAGTACGGACTTATAAAAAAGAGGATCATTTATTTCAAATTTTTGAAAAGGTATTTTTTGCTACTTTTGCAGCACATAACAAATTTTTCATTGTTTTTAAAAGAATTGTACTAATCGTACTAATTGTACCAAATCTAAACATTTTAACTCTATATTTACATAGATCAGGAGCTTATTTTTAATCAATTTTAACTTGGAAATACCAGCATATTAAAAGTAAATAGTTGACTTTTTTGGTTACTCAAAATACATTCTATGCGGATGATTACCAAATCTACCAACATTAAATGCCCTGAAGGTCAAAATGGCAATATGTATTGGGAATATTGGTAGGTGGATGTCTTCGAATAGATTTATGTTGAATCCTGAAACAACTGAAATAATGTGGACAGCAACATCAAGGAGAGTACAATATCTGGATGACATGTCGATGATTCTGCCAACGACGGGCATTATAATAAAACCCTCTTTACTGGTAAAGCTCCTGGGAATCAACATAGAGAAAGATCTTTCCCTCAATGAGGGAAAGATCTTTCTCTAAGAAAATGCCTTCCCCGGACGTTGCACTGATTAGTGCGTACGTCATCTCGCGGCTGTACTATGGTAACTCAATATATGCAGGACAGCCTAGGACTCAGATCGACAGACTTCAATCAGTGTTGAATGCTTAGGCAAGGCTTATATTTAAGACGTCAAAATTCTACAGTTACATTGCCTTCGCCTGCCGGAGCGTATAAATTTTAAACTCTCTCTGATGGTGTACAAAAGTCTTCTAAGAAAAGCACAACAATATTTGATGGACCTCTGTATCCCGGACAATATAACTGGAAGACGGCTCACACTGCGGTCAGCTAAATCGGAGACACTCTGCAAGCTGGTAGTACAAGGAGACCTGGAGTCACCAAGTTTGCGGAACGTGCTTTCAGCATTGTGAGCCTAGCTATGTGGAACCAGCTGCCACAAGTGTGATCTATGAAAAATCAAGGATCTTTCATGAAGAATTAAAAACTTACTTCTTCGGGATGTCGCGTCTGTAAAGCACCCTTGAAGCGTCTTTCGTGAAAAAATGGCACTATATAAATCATCACAAACATAATCATTTACTGAGTGACTTTCCGGTCCACCCACAAAAATAATATAAATATATAAAAATTATAATATTATTATGGAAGGTAATCAATTTCAATAATATGTTAATACACTTATAAACCGCCAGTTTGGAGTAACTTTAACACGCAATCATATACATCACCAACTAATTATAGAGTGATATTAATGTTAATGAGTTAATTTCTACTCAATTTCACACTCGATGAAGTATTAATAATCCGATGTAGTGTTAACATAGGGTGTTGCCCACGAAAACCTTCAATATTGCTCCATAAATCGTTACGGATTTTGGAAGGGTTATAACTAATATACAATATTATAAGGGTTGTAATATATTTAGCCTCGGTGCTACGGACAGTGAGAGAATACTACCCTCTCGAAATTGTGTGAACAACATTGTCATTAACTTTGATTGATTTGAATTCTCTGGGGAAGAACGAAGCGAACGGTAATCGGCACCACGCAGGCCACGGCATAGTGTAGAGAAATCTATTAACTATTCATGATTGACGCTTTAATTAAAATCTTCGGCGTAAATTACCCGGCCGCGTAATCGGCATTGTTATCTGTGACTCAATTTTGAACACAGAAGTTCGCAATTAACGATTCAAACTTGCACAAAGGATAATTAATTTCAACACAGAGTTTCCAATATTTTAATACAATTTTAATGAAAAGGAATTTGGGTCGCGTAACAAAAATGGCAATCTTAAATTCAATAGAACGTTTCGGCTATAGTCAAGAATACAACCATACTTGAATTTTGATTAAAGAAATACTGATTCTGGTGTAATAAAGGGTCCTGATTACATAAATGAAGTCAAATTTTCCCGCTTGTCCGTTTAAAAGCAGTTATTTCAAGTTTAAAAATGATAAATGTTGACACTTCACGCCATAGATGCCCATATATAAAATATATGTTTTTGCTGTTTTCTTCATAGAAATTGACAAATCACGTTTATCATAAGTGGTATCACAAATCATTCATTATCAAACATGTCAACCATACAATCCTGCATTACGCCGCGCCCCGTGCAATATAATGTATGCCCCACATTACCTAAGAAAATATCATTGCGAATTTGAATCCGTTTTTAATCAAAATTTGCCTTTTCCCTCGAATACGTCATCTAGACTTATTTCCGTTTTTAACATAAAATTGGCCTTTTCCCTACCTGATACGTCGCCTACACTTATTTCCATTTTTAATACAAAATTGGCCTTTTCCCTACCTGATACAACATCTAGACTTAACATTAATTTTCTATGGTTTCTTGTTCTCTTTTCTATGATTATATGGGCATCTATGGCGTGAAGTGTCAAAATGTATCATTTTTTAAACTTTAAATAACTGCTTTTAAACCAGCAAGCGAGTAAATTTGACTTCATTTATGTAATCAGGACCCTTTATTACACCAGAAACAATTTTTCTTTTATCAAAATTCAAGTACGGTTGTGTTCTTGACTTATTCAGAACGTTTCGATTCTTCTTCTTCTTCTTCTTCTTCTTCATCAGCCTTCATTTCTCCACTGCTGGATATAGGCCTCTTCCATGCCCTTACATCCTTCCTTGTTGTTTGCTAATTGTAGCCATTTCTTTCCCCCCACAGCTCTATATCGTCAGCCTATCTCTTTTGAGGTCTTCCGATGCTTCTTGTGCTTCGATGATTGCCCACCTTTCAACTGAGTCAAATGCTTTTTG
Source organism: Agrypnia vestita (assembly GCA_016648135.1). Classification (NCBI taxonomy): domain Eukaryota; kingdom Metazoa; phylum Arthropoda; class Insecta; order Trichoptera; family Phryganeidae; genus Agrypnia; species Agrypnia vestita. The sequence goes on from JADDOH010005871.1 coordinate 26,347, forward strand.
ATAGTCAATAAAAGCTAAATGTATAGGTATATTATACTTTGTTGTTTTCTCTAGGAGCAATCTCAGAGTTTGAATGTGGTTTCTGGTTTTTAAACTTTTGCAGAAGCCGGCTTGATCTACGGATTGGTAGTGATCAAATTTTAGCGTTAGGTGATTCGTTATCTTTGTTAGCAATTTATATAAATGCGAAAACAAACTAATGGGTCAATAGTTTTCTAGATTATCGCTGTCTCCTTTTTTAAATACAATTTTTACTTCCGCGTTTTTGCCAATCACAAGGAATTTATCCTTCTTCTAGACATTTGTCTAATAAAAAAATATTGATTATTTTATTTGTATAAATCTACTAATAATTTGAAAGAACAAGGAATAAAAGACATTTCATTCGAATTTTTTGACAGTTATACATCACCCTGTTTTTGGAAAGGTAATTTCTGAAACATGTTGGTGAAAAAAAACTCACATAAAAGTAGATACAAGTAAAATAATCGATATTTTTTAAAAATGTCGATCTACAATGTTGCTCAATCAATTGAAAAAAAAAATAAATTGTCTAATAGTATTTTTATGGCTTCTATCAATTTAGCATATCGCTTGTTATTTGATCTGTACCTGCAGCCTTATTATTTTTCATTTGCTTTAAGGCATTTTCTATCTCTTCGATTTCTATTTCTGATAATTCTTCGGATCTTATATTCAATATGTATCTTTCTTTTACCTCATTTTTATTATTCGTTATACATCGATTAACAGATAATAAAATTTTATTTTATTTTTAACATACATACTTTCACTAACATTGCACTTGATACTCTGTAGATACATAATTACTACCTTATGAAAATAAATATTACTGACGAATTCAAAAAAATATTATAATTGTGTTCTATAACGCCACTCTGGGACAGGCGTAGCCTAGTAGAGTGGCATAATCCACAAATTTAACAAAAAAAAAAGTGTAATTTATCTTATATTTTATTGTTAAATTAGTATTATGTACCTTTATTTGTAAACAAGGATTTTTTTTAAATAAATAAAAAATAAAAATACTATTAATGGGTCATAAATGAGTTTATAGTCCTTGTGTGACGTTAAAATATAACGCTTTACGCTTTATGATGTAAATAACGTTTTACTTAGGTATCTTATTATTTTTTGTTTAATGCGAGTATTATCACTTATTTTATTTTGTTTTTATTTACTATTAGACATTAATTTATTTTTATTGAAGGACCTTCTTTGAAGTATTGAAAATATTTTTTTTTTAAAGGAAGTTGCGCATGCGCATTTTAGCGGGGATGCTAAATCACAAAATGCGCGCGCATCTGTTCAAACTGTCAAAAATTCATTTGAAATTATAAATTCACCAGGTAATATAAATAATATATTATCGACCATCTTGAATCGAATACAAATCATAAAGACGCTCCATTTAAAAGTTGAAGATTTATTTCCAAACAAACAAATAAATAATTTATAAAAAACTAACTAACTTTCCAGAGAAATTTCCAATGCACTGAATCAAATTGTTTCAAAAGTTCTGGAAAAGATACCAAAGATACCTCTTATATCGACCGTTTTGAGCAGATCACTATTCATATTCGGGGGAGGGGTGCCTTGTCCCTGAAGTGTGGCTCCCAAACAATCGTGAAAATACGTCTTTTAAGGCCGACAATTCAGGGCTAGGTATGTTTCGGTCCGTATAATTAAGTGCCCTAATATGCGGCTTCTTGTAATTCTGCTTGTACGATTTGGAGAAATATTTTGCTCTAATATGTATTTAATAATTGTTGCTCGAAGAATATTTTTTCTTCAGTATGAAGGCTTGAACTTTGTAGTGACATTATTATTAAAATAAAATATAAATCAATTTTTTTTATTAATAATTGATGAATTTTTTTATTAATAATTGTGTTAGAGATATTGTGTAATTGTGGGGAAATAAGAATTTCTTCTAATACGTTGAGTCAGGTGTGGGTAATCTAAAGCTGCCTCTGTTGTTTAGGCTGTGAGTTCATTTGTATATTTCAATCAATTCTCTATAGATCCTTACCGTTTCATAATTTAGGCTAGCAATCTGGATGCTCCGTCAAAATCAATCTTATGACTTTCTGTTATAGCATGCTGTATTTTTGTTTACACAACATTTTCATATGAGGTTACACCTCTAGTTAGATACACAAAAATCTATGGAATAATCGAATTAACCCCGAAAACGAACATTGACTGTAACGATCAAAAAAGTGATTTGATTTGAAAAGTTACATATTGCTGTCTGCGCCACCAGATGTTATTTAAAATTGTTATTTAAAAAAATGATGTTTCTGGTAAAAATTCACTGGTCAACGTTTTTCTCTTTGTTATTTATATTCTACTAGCTATCCTTGCCCGGCATTGCACGGGTTAAGGATTGTAAATTTGTGAAGGTTAACAAAGGTTTGATTCGAATGGTATAGATTTGCATCGAAAATATATCAGCGGAGAATTTTAAGTTAAAAGCAATGAGAAAGTTAAAAGAATAGGCGGAAAATGTCGCCTATGTTATCCGCCGAGTCCTAAAGAAATAGTTTTTAAATTTTGAGTCTGATCGATCGAACGGTACAGATTACATAAAAAGTATGTCATTGGGAGGGGAAGGTGTATAATAATATGGGGGAAATATCGCCTTTGTTACTCGCCGAGTCCTAAAGAATAAGTTACAAATTTTGAGTGCGAATTTGAAAACGATCGGTCAAACGGTACAGATTTTCATCGAAAATATGTGAGGGGAGGGGAAGGGGTAAAAAATAATAGGGGGAAAATATCGCCTTTGTTACCCGGCGAGTTCTAAAGAATAAGTTTCCAAAATTTGAGTCCGATCGGTCAAACGGTACAGATTTGCATCGAATATATGTCAGAGGAAGGGGAAGGGGTATGAGAATAGGGGAAATATCACCTATGTTACTCGCCGAGTTCTAAAGTATAAGTATCCAAATTTTGAGTCCGATCGGTCGAATGGTACAGATTTGCTTCGAAAATATGTCAAGGGCAGGGGAAAAGGTATGAGAATAGGGAGGAAATATCGTCTATGTTACCCGCCGGGTCCCAAAGCATAAGTATGCAAAATTTGAATCGAATCGGACAAACGGTGTGGATTTGTATAGAGAACAGACAGACAGACAGACATTGAGTTTTATAGGTATAGATAATAAATAATGCAACTGATATTAAAATTCTACAGTTTCTGTTATATCTTTCCACAATTGGTAGGGGAAAATGTTAAATTACTGAATTTTTGAAGAATGAATCTGACAGTTAATATGCATGTCGGTGCTGAATATTTAAATTTATGCAAAAACCAAAATATTCGTTTATAAAATAACCTTTATGAAAAATAAATATTTTATTAAAATGTTATGCAATACACATATATATATTTAAGAGTTTTTTATTTCATAATTTTGGCAAAAACTATCAGAAGATACCGTTATTATTTTATATTTATATTTAAATTAAAATTATAACGTATCTTGTCATCCTACATAAAAATTGAACAAATGAAATATAAAAACATATTTCCATACTCACTGTATATGCCTTAATTATAAATAAAATAAAATAGAGGAATCAGGTTTAGTCTATCCGAAAATTTTGGTATCTGAATCTTTAGATATTTTTGACATAAAAACATTTTTTATTTTATTTTAATACATACATGGTACAACGTACCACTAAAGAAAGAAAAAAAACAATATGTTTAAAAAATATAAAAGGTGACATGACGATACTATGAAAAAATTGAGATCGAAGGAAGGTTGAAAGAAATCAGATCTTGTGGAAGATCATTTATGTGATTGACCGACTTGGTTAAAATGGGAAAGCGCATGTATATAATATAATACCATAGACTGAAATGGCGACAGATAATAAATTTAAATTTTAATAATAAAATTTAAATAAAATTTTTTTAAATTTTGAAATGTTATCTGAATTTTTAACATTAGCAAGCTACGATGGCTAATAACTATATATACAGCACAAAATCACATATATCGATGGGTCTTACGTTAGTATCGAATCTGCAATGCCAATATTATATTTTCGTCATATTAAATATCATATTAAAGTAGGAATACGATTAAATCTATATTTTCGGATAATTGTAAAAAAAAATTTATTATCCTTTATATTTGCTTTTCTGAAACGAAAAATTCTGTTTTTTAACATTGTAAGAAAATATAGAGTTAATTGGATAGTTTAAGATAGTACAATGAAAATCAAATGTGCATGTCATCCGCGACTAGCCGCAATTTCACGGTCACGACTCCTCTCAGTGAGAGTAAGACGAAGATAGGAAAGAAGTAAATTATTTTAAAAATCTAGACATGTGGGTATATATAGAGTTTCCATCCCGATGGTTGTTTTAACGGTTTCATTTCGTGGATCCATTTTGCGGAAAGGTTCTCTTGAATAAATACTCTAAAATGGGAAATGTCTGTGCCGAATTGTTCTGACATCTTATTCCCCGAAGACGAGGCAGTGATAAATCATAAAAAATCGATGGGGTAGTTTAGTTTTATGGCAAACATTGCTCCTACGTCTGTTTGCTAACCTCCCCCTAAAGCGCCCGCGCCCAAGCCTTTGCATAAATGGAAGAAACCTCCCACAATAAAGATCCGGGAATGACAAAATGTAATAGAGTGTGATTGATGACTCGCTGAGGTTTTACGAATATATCGGACAGGGCTTGTTTTTTGCTTGTCAACTTTCTAGGTGTGCTGTGTCTGCGTGACTTTGATGTATGAGAAACATGGAGTATTTTTCTTTTTTCGTTCAACTGAGCAGAAAACCTTTTTGGATGTTTTTCGCTGCTGGAATGTGGAAAACTGCTGTTTATAATGAAAATACAACAAAAATCTCCTGTTTTATTGCCTGCCTAACTAATAAATTGGAATTACAGCAATCATTATTTGAAATAGATTTAAAATAAAAAATTAAAATAAAACAAGGCATGCACAGAAAAAATCGATAAATATACTAAAGTTTTATATGCATTTATCTATCTGATTGATTAATATAATTCGTTTTAAATAATAAAGAACAATGATCTATATTGTAACTTCAAAATGAAAAATACGTGTTTTCCTATAAAAATAAATATATATTAAACAATTCAAATAATTATTTTTGCACATCAATGTACCTATGAGGGGTATTGAAACGCATCACAACGTAAAAAGAAAATTGAGATAATCATGTTTGTAACAGATTTTACATACAGCTAGATTTTAAAATTAATATGCTTTTGATTAAATGCTTCTAAAACACAAAAATTTTCATTGCTTAAACTGCCAGTACTATCAGATAATCATATTCATAAGTTGGATAGTGGCAGTTTTGTTTCTATGCCCCTGAAATAAACTTCTTTTCCGGTCATTTTTTCCATTACTATAGTTTACGACCCCTATGAATGACCATTTGCTCTGAAACATGTTCATCGTTTCAATATATTATATAAGTGGTGAAAAAAAGTATATTATTATTAATTTTATTAATAATGTTACCAAAAAATCATTTTGCTCTTTTTGAAGAAGTTATTTTAATTTTTTTTTTTTGCTCAATTAAAATTCATTTTATTTAGAAAATTTTAAACCGAACTAAAGTGAATTTGAACTGATCAAAGCCGAGGAGCGAAGCCATACTGTATTCTAGGTAAGATAGTCATGTATCTATTCGGAGTATACATGGGGTAAACCTCAGTCTCCGCTGAGGTATTCCTTTGAATTGTCTATTGCATTTTAAAAGAGGGTTAGATTAAAACATACGATATGTATTGAACTTTACTGCAACTCTAACGTTTTTATTTTTTTATTATCAAAGCAACCTTATTTTTAATGGTTTGGGAGTACACATCCCTTATGAACAAAATAATATTAACAGTTTTTTATTTTTTGTTCATTTTATTATTATTAAGTTAACATTTTATTATTATTATTAGTATCATTAGTATTATTATTTTTATAAGCTTTTTTATTAGAGCATTAATTGTATTATTAGAGTATCATGTACCCATTCTCCTGTTAGTGTCTCTAATAAATATATATAAAAAAATTGAATATTTTCAGAAAATATAACCTATGCGCAATGTTGCTGAGAATCTTGGTAGCAGAGCGCTACATTCGGTATCCTGCCTGCTACACTAATATTTAATTGTATTATAGCAGACCGTACTTTTACGGTTTAAAACAAAAAAAATATTTATACCTACACATATAGGGTATAACAGAATTAGTACACCATACTTTACCGATAGATTTCTGCCCAAAGTATTCAAGTTCCATGTACCTATTGTTGACGGTTACGAGTTATAAGCATTTTATTTATGCGTGGTTCCTCGAGGGTTTTGATTCTTATTGAAAATATTTCATTGAAAAAGTTGAAAATAAGACACAGTCGACCTGCTAAATCATTCCGGTATATATAAACTGAATTGTAATGACTGTTCTTTTATGTAGGTTAAACGCCACGTAGGTTATTTTAATGTTAGAGTAATGAGTAAGGAATTTAAAATGTCTTAATGAGAATAATTAATCAGAATTCGCGAAACATATTTTGGATATAGGCCACACGTTTAAAGAAGAAAACGGTTTTGAGATTCTCCATGTTAATAATAAAGGTCATGGATTGGATAATGCCTGAGCACTAAAGCCAAAATAATTCACAATCAGTTGAATTTTATGAATAACCAGTTATAGCACGCATTCGTCCTGACGAAAATACAGTGGTAACGAAACTGGTAGGTAGATGTAAAGTTACTCCAAGTGGTTTGTACAAAGTTTTTAATTAGGCAAAATGAATAATTATGTCCAACCACAAAGTTAGCGCTATAGACACAAACAATATATTTTATCGATTCAAATTACCAAATACAAAAAAAAATAAAAGGCCATCGAACCAATGGCCGGTCTATTTTTCCTTAGATTTTTAATGCTCACATTTTTTAACAGATTTTCATAAAAAATTGATTGAAAAATGTACTCGCAACTAATTAATTCTTTTTTTATTTTAACGTACTCACAACTTATGATCTATGCTATAGTATACTTAAAATAAATGTATACAACATCACTCAAATTAATTGGACATGATGCACTTTAGGAGGTATGCGGCAGGTATTCTGGCAAGCACAGAAAGCCTGATCGTCGCCGCAATCTAGTGTTCTCCCGCTGGACCTAATCAGGATCAAGCCGAGTTTGTGTGATGCTCGAGTCTCATCGTGTGTTCATCTCCAAAACGTCTCTTCGCCAAAGACTTACTCGTTTCTGCTGTCGAGCTTTTTCCGGTAAGAGCCTTAACCGAATCCGCAAACTGGAATCACCAAGAATCCCGCATAAAGTTCTTTTGTATTTCTATTGCTTATGCATTTTTGTATTTTCATGGATTTTTATAATTTTTTTGCGGTTTTATCCAAACTTTCTCCGTCATTTCTACACGTTCCTGTCGCTTGCACTAAATTTGAAACTGTCCGTTTGACTAGCAAATCGAATACTGACTTATGTGTCGGTTACAATAATTTACATTTCTTTTGTGAATTTGTTATGCCAGCACAAAATAAATGGGATGTCCTTATGCTGATGCTCGCGTAAAGTTTCTTAAATAAAAAATGTTAAGATACCTGTCAAAAGTCAATATATCTATCCTTGTTGCGAAAATATTGTCTTTAATTTGATGTGCGAACAGTTTGGATGAATAAATTAGAAGAAGTGTGTGAAAAAAATTGATTTCTATCAACTTTTAATATAAGTATTTATTTCATATAATATTCATCATGTCAACACGTTATTCACGAGAATAAGTGCCACTTACGAGAAGCCGCATATAAATGAACTAATAATTACCTAAATGGATTAAAATCATAAAAACGTTGGAATGCTGGGTTATTAAGGCGTGTTTTCATATCATTTTGCAGCGGCACTCCAATTCCGCCTGCCCTGAAGACGATTAGTGCGATCTACAACGGTTCTTTGCAGGATCAACTGACGCGGTATACTCGAAATGATTAACCTCCTACATATTCACCCGTGAGAATCTTAAATTCATTTTATTATTAACATTTAAATTAAAACGATTACTGAATACGGAGAACAAATGATTTTACTGGAATTCTCTTATACCGTTTACGACTCTGTTAACATTGATAAATGGTGAAAAGCCAATTCAAAGGATGAATTTGCGTTAATTTGGTTCTCCGTTCAAGACTTCATCTTGATAAATGTACCAATCTCCATCCTATCTCGAAAGGGTTCTTCCATTCAAAATATAACTAGTTTTAAATGTATTCACGAGTCTTGCCAATGTATAGAATGCCAAATTCAAATCGAAATGGAATGATTTGAATTTAGATGTGTTCCAGCTTTGAAACAATAGACATTTATGTGTGAACGAATATAACACATACATATAAACAATAAATATTTTTTATTATCTATACCTACAAACCTATAAAACTCAATGTCTGTTCTCTATTCAAATCTACACCGTTTATCCGATTCGGTTCAAATTTTGCATACTTATGGTTTAACACCCGGTGGGTAACATAGGTGACATTTCCCCCCCTATTATTTTACCCCTTCCCCTCCACCTGATATATTTTCGATGCAAATCTGTACCTACTGTTTGACCGATCGGACTCAAAACTTGAAACTTATTCTTTAGGACTCGGTGGGTTACCCTCCCTTCTCCTCTTTTATACCTTCCCCCTTGATATATTTGGACTTAAAACTTGAAAACTTATTTTTTAGAAGCTGTCGGTTAATATAAATGACATTTCCCCTTCCCTCTCTAATCCATCCCCCCCCAGATATATTTTCTGTACAAATCTATAGGGCCATCCTTTTTCTCTAGACATCCTATTCATCCCAGCCTTGATTAAATGGAAACATTGTTTTAATTAAAGGCTTTGCAAACCAATTGAACCTTTGTTTCCCCCCACAAATTTATTTTTAACTTTATCCTTAACCCGTGCAACGCCGGGTACGAACAGCTGGTCTTCTTAATAAAATTGCTTTTTTGTGCATTTGTTAGGAGTATTATTGAATAAAATTTACAAATAAATTCACATGAACCTTAAACTGAATATTCGGATTGAATATATTAATTACAATTTTTGTTTACATTATCATTAATTTTTTTTTCATTGTTATCATTATCACCAAAAAAAAAACACAAAAAAAAACAAATAATATACCTTATCAAACAAACGAAAAATATCCGACTTTTGAGTTACTTTAGTTACATCCAAGTTACTGTATGTATACACGAGCATATATATGGGTTATAAAAGCAAAGGTAGCAATATCCAAAAAAAAAATAATGCGGTCATCGAGGATTATTAATTTCAAATAAACAGAATTCAAGATTTTATAGGAAACATAATCCTCGGTGACTGAATTCAATTTTTTGAATTTTTCTTTTGATATTGCTGCCTTTGCTTTTATACCTCACATATATTAAATAGAGATGAGTAATCGAAATACGCAATACCATCTATACCTGTAAAACTCAATGTCTGTCTGTCTGTTCTCTATACAAATCCACACCGTTTGCTCGATTCGATTCAAATTTTACATATTTATGCTTTAGGACCCGGCGGGTAACATAGGCAATATTTCCTCCCTATTCTCATACCCCTTCCCCTCCCCCTGACATATTTTCTATGCAAATCTGTACCGTTTTACCAATCGGACTCAAAATTTGGAAACTTGTTCTTTAGGACTCGTCCGGGAACATAGGAAACATTTACTCCCTACTCTCATACCCCTTTCCCTCCCCCTGACATATTTTCGATGCAAATCTGTACCGTTTGACCGATCGGACCCAAAATTTGGAAACTTATTCTTAAGGACTCGGCGGGAAATATATGTGACATTTCCTGCCTATTCTTTTAACCCTTCCCTTCCCTGATATATTTTCTAGGTAAATCTGATCGGACTCAAAATATGGATAATTATTCTTTAGGATCCGGCGGGTAACATAGGGGACATTTCCTCCCTCCTCTTTTACCCCTTACCCCCTATTCTTTCAACCCTTCCCCTCTGCTCACATATTTTCGATGCAAATCTGTACCGTTTGACCGATTGGATATACAATTTGAAAACTTATTCTCAAGGACTCGGGTAATATATGCGACATTTCCCTCCTATTCTTTTAACCCTTCCGCTCCCCTGATATATTTTCTAGGTAAATCTGTACCTTTCGGCCAACCGGACCTCAAAATTTGGAAACTTATTCGTTAGGACTCGGCGGGTAACATATGCGACATTTCCCCCGTATTCTTTTAACCCTTCCCCTCCGCTTATATATTTTTTTATTTATATATCAATACCATTCGAATCGAACCTTTGTTTGCCCTCACAATTTAATTTTAAACTTAATCCTTAACCCGTGCATCGCCGGGTAAGGGCAGCTAGTATCATATATACGCCCAATATTCTTCCCATTTTCAAACCAAGCTAAGAACTCTGTTTGAACGAGTCCAGCTATCGACCAGCCAGCGTTTTGCCGCCAGATCGACAAGCAAGCATTGTGGTTAAATGCTGCCTGGCTACTGTATTATGGGAGTACGTAATTGAAATTGAATTCGTGAATTTGTAATCGAGAACTTGACTATGTCAACTCAGAGAGAATTAGTTTCGAGAGAGAGGGTCTAGAAGTTACTAAAAAATAGGATTCTTCAAACAATGTATTATATGTAAATAAATTACTAATATAAATTGGCTATAAGCCGTGATACCTACATAACCTTTATTATTTGAAGGTGTTTTATGGTTTGTATACATAAATAAAATAGGAGTTATATTAAGTTTGTTTCAAAAATGTCTTTATATACTTGAAGGCCACTAGGCCCTGTTTGTGCAGAGCTTTCCGCCTCTTGTGATATGCGCTCCCAGCTGTCTTTCCATCTTTCAGGCATCCTTCTTCCCTCTGGTTTCCAATTGTAGGGCAAGATGTGGTAGTCTTTGGGAGTCCGTTATTTCCACATGGTCTCTCCAATACCTTCTCCATTTTCTCCTTGGATATCACCCACTTATCTGATCTTGGTGTTTTCACTTCTCAGAAGTGATTTAGTGCAAGAGGATGAAAATAAAACGTGCCGACAAGCTGTACAAGGTTTAGCAGGATCTGTGAAAATAGAAAATATGTATAAATTTAATATAAAATAATAAAAAAATGGACTATGCTAGAGACATCTGTAGTCCTTCTCATGAAAAAGTATACATAGATCTCACAGCTGGGAAAGATAACTCTGTGTTTTTACATTCACAGCAAATGGATATTCGAAAATGTGGGTCTTTATTATTCATTTATATCTATGCTATATATATGCTAGACTACAATTTTTTTAAATAATAGTTTAGGTAAAACATTAGGTTTTATACAAATGTAATAAACTGAACATTATTTACAATAAATAAAAATATAAGAAGCATTTAGTTATCAGCAGGCCGCGTCATAAAATTCGTTTTATTAAATTATTCGTCGAGCCTTTGAAAAAAATCAAGAGATTCTGAATATTTATATGTAGGTAGGTATACCTTTTTCCATTTGAGAAAGACAATCAAAGTAGTATGTGTAACCCGTGCATACGAGGCACATTGTTTTGTTGTGTTGGTGTTAATATTAACACCAACACAACGAAATAGTGTGCGTCTTACGCACGGCTTACACTATACATACTAAACTGATAGTCTTTCTTAAACAGAAAGAGGTCTGAACTGGCAGAATTTGTCTTCTTACGAATATAAATCTAAAATTATGACTGTAACTGTAATAAAATAATTGATAAGCGTTCAATATTAATAAAGTACGTTTTTAAAACGCTTTTTAATCATATAAAGAGATGATTTTAAACAATATATTGTATTTAGACGTGCACTTTGAGTCTTCAACTACTAGTTAAAAGTTTTTCTTTCTCCTAGTGTCGTGTCAGGTCCCCCCAACGTTGACTATCACTTGAGAGTATATCTCCCTATCGTTAGCGGCTTGAAGCAGCTCTTCCGCCACCCGAAATATGCATTTGCAACGAACATCCATAATATACGATATTCTTCCGAATTATTTAATATATGTACATAATAATTATAATATGCCTGAAAATCTGTTTTTTAACTTCTTTTATAAACCGATATATTTGTTACAATATGTATGTTCTAACAATACAAATACTGGATTTTTCCACTGCGAGATTATTATTTTAATTAAGTTAAATTATTTAAATCTCACAGAGACGAAGCTATTTATGTATTTCTATCTTATTTTTTATTTATATAGTATTTTTCTTTTTAAATACCGTATTCGCAGAGGTCTCCTTCCGGGCATTATTTTACATCCGACATTGTTACGCTTTTCTGACATACGGCTCTATCATTCTGTCAATTTGTTGAAGGAGAGTTTCCCGTGACGGGCGTCGGTTTTGCATGACATGGCGCCGTACCCCACCAGGAACTAGGTTCATAATTTATGGATCAGAGTGTACATGTGGCCACACTGTACATGTTTAAAATATTATCTAGTTAAAAATTTATCGAAAATATTAAAATATTATATTGGATGTTTGAAATTTTTGTAAATTTTCATTCCACGTTCATGTTGACAAAGGCAACCCTTTTTATCAATTTGAACGAAATTCATTTAAAAAACCTTTCAGTGAACTATTTCATTTTTGAAATATTTAATATTAAAATTTGGAGAGCTCTATGGCCTATCGGATAGATTAGGATCGATATACATTATTTTAATTTTAGTATTTAAATAAAAAATACATAAAGAAACAAGACATTATATAAAAAGATGAAGAAAGTTAAAAGTTACCACACACGTTTCTCATTTCGATTCTAAATTAGTCAACTTAGGTGGGCACCAGGAACCGGGTGAGAAGTGCCATAATAAGGGAGACCCTCAGCACAGATTTTTATTTTTACATATTATGGAAAAATCTAAATTGAAGTGGCTTGACACATTTTGAAAATACCAGAAGAACGGCTGTAATAATGTGTTTTCTTGGAAACTCTTCACGGAAGGCAGCCGGTGGATCAGACTAAGATTGAATAAACAGCTTCTAAGACTATTTAAAGACAGATTGGGTCTGGATTGGAATATTTTATTGTAGAAATAGTTGTCATATTTAAAACGATAAATGTTCGTATCCCGGTAATAAGCATTTATTTTCGATAGAGGTTTTTTTCTTTATATGATACTTTCGTGTACTTCTTTTTTCCTCAATCTTCATCTCTCCACTGCCTTTTCCTTTAATCCATCCTTTGTTATTTGCTACATGTACCCATTTCTTCCCCCCACAGCGGCTATGTCGTCGGCCCATCTCCTTTGAGGTCTTCCGATGCCTCTTTTTTCCCCAAGGTCTCCATTTTAAAACTCTGGAAGTTCATCTTGTAGCATCCTGCCTTGCAACATATCCTGCCTATTGCCATTTTAGCTACGCTACACGATCGCTTACTCCAAGCATGGATCTTTCCATGGATCATTGCGTGCAATTAAGCTTTTCTACACTTTTCTTTGTAAGGGCCATCATCTTCATTCCATACGTCATCACTGGCAGTATGCACGATTCAAATGTTTTTGTTTTAATTAATATAAATTAACTTTGTTTAAACCACTTATTTATTGAAAAAAATCAACATGTTTCAAAGCCAATGGCTTCTTCATCAGGAAAACAAAAATAATATTTAAAAATCGAAGTATAGATCAAAAGTTATATATGGAAAATAATAATATAAAGTACCTAATTAATATGAAAATAAATTTAAAAGATAACTATTTGCAAAAAAGACCTGATTATTTATAATATTCAATTTACTATTTACACTCTTTCTTATTTCCAAAAAAATAGTAAATTGAATATTATAAATAATCAGGTCCTTTTTGCAAATAGTTATCTTTTAAATTTATTTTCATATTAATTAGGTACTTTATATTATTATTTTCCATATATAACTTTTGATCTATACTTCGATTTTTAAATATTATTTTTGTTTTCCTGATGAAGAAGCCATTGGCTTTGAAACATGTTGATTTTTTTCAATAAATAAGTGGTTTTAACAAAGTTAATTTATATTAATTATAATTATGTTACCACAAAATAAATTTACTACATTTGAAGAAGAAGTTTTTGTTTTAAGCTAATTGGGATCTTTTTGTCGGCGAAAATTTATCTAAAATGAGTTAGATGTATCATATATATATATATATGTGTGTGTATGATACATCAAATTCATTTAAAACATCTTAGAATTATGTTATGAAATTGTGATTTCACAACATACATTATTAATTTGTTTATATTAACAATATACATTATAAATATATTTTTATTCGAATACTGATAAAAGTTTCTACTGCGTACCTCCTGCTAAACATTTGTTTGATGTTTCTTTGTACATTTATTGCGCGTGTCATTATTTTTTGATCCTCTTGTGTGAAAATTCTCGAGAGGGCCGTAACCTTAATGTGTGGTGCTATTTGTGAAAATGATGGCAACGGCTTACCTCAACGGAACTGAAATTGCAAGCATAACTTATTTATATTTTATCATTATAACTAGTGAAGGTTTTAAATTTATCGTAATGGTGACATATAAGTAGGAAATATTCCACTCGGTCGCTGAAATAATGCAAAATATCAAAGTCTTAAAATAAATATGAGTATGATAAATTATTATATGAATTGGGGGGCAAGTGACATTCAATAACGTGCTCTAGAGCTAGTTAAGTATTCTTCAAGAACGAATATGTAAAGATTATATTATATTATAGGATATGTAAATGTGAATATGTAGGTTATTATGGATTGTGTATAAATGACAGTAAATAAAATACTAGTTAATTTACGGGTGTCATATTAACTTACTTAAATAAATAAAAAAATGAAAAAACTAATGTACTTAATCACAATGTACTAACCATATTTTATTACATACCTTATGTAATAAAATATGGTTAATTAGTTACATTAGTCATACCTTCTTAGCTATCAAGACGCAACATCTAGAAAAATTCATGTCAGTTTCTTTGATCATTACAAAACAATCAAGAATGAAACCTACCATTATTTTCTTAAAAGGTTCTGGGCTTCTGGATGTCCTGCTTGGTTTTATCACGTTTCTGTCGAACTATTTAGGATAAATATTCTTATAAAAGTCTCAGTTAAATTCGTCAGCCAAAAATATGAAGAATTTCGTGACTCCGTTAATATTGGTCCTAGAAGTTTTTTTAAAACACAACCGAAATCTATCTGATTGATGTGGCTAACAGAGGAAGGGATTTTCGATATGTAAATTAATGTGGAGAAGAGGAAAGTGCTGCATAGAAACAAGTGGAACTATTTGAGCTCCTCGAGGTGAAATTTTTTAATAAAATATATTTTTTTTGATTATTAAGAATCCAAATAAACATTTTTGAAAAAAATAAAAAAATACATAAGAACAGAAAAAAAAACAATTAAAACAACAAGAAAAAAAGTAAAAATAACACAAGTAAATAAAATAAACAATCTACATAAATTAAATAAACATAATCGATATTATTTATATATGTGCTTTGGCACGGAAATTGAAATAATATTTACCCACTTTCATATAAATATGAAAAATAGCTTCGTCTCAATAAGACATCTATAATTGATCAATCGCAGTTGCGTTATGATGATGAAATAAATGTGAAATGTATGTCACCAGATCATTTCACACTTTAAAATTGAATGTACAAATAATAAATACAGGGGTAGGAAGTGAAAATATAATCATCGGTATATTATTTATATCCGGTCGGATAAATAATTCAGAGATTCGTTGTTATGATATTGGCCGTACGACGATTCTAGGCATTTGTTTGGGATGTATACTAAACTGGTACATTGGGAGAATCGATAATTCGTATTCTGGATTCTGGTTCCTGTCAACCCCCCAGATATTGCCTGTCCACATCAAGGTAGTTTACTATACAAATAGTTCCTTCTCCATTAATCTTATAAAACGTTATTAATTTCCTAACTGGCAAGCTCGAAATATTGAAACTGAGAAGATTGACAGAGATTTCGTACAGATTCCGGCCATTTTACGTAAGATTCTCACGTATGATATAGTTGATGACGCAAAAATGTTTTGGAAAATATATACCTACCTATCAGGTACTGGCACCTGCGGTTGCCGTAACAATGTGATTGGAATACATGATATGTTCTGACCGTTTAATTAATTTATTAACGTGCAAAATAATCTAAAATTTCAAAATATTATCCTATGAATACAATTTTATAGGCGAAATAATAATGGTAAACAATTTTTATATTATTTAATGTTACCATTTTCGTTACCAAGTCGGTAAAACGCTCTTTAACGATAAATAGATTTACTCCCTTTATATTAACTCGTGGCGTCTGCTAGCTTGCTTGCTTGCCGGGTGAAAAAACTTTGGATCGATTTTTAATCCCTTTTCCGTGATCCAATGGAGCTGAAACTTTGCAAGCAGACTCGTGGCGACGATTAAGAAGATCTATCAAATTTTCGTTAAAAAAAATTAATAATTATAGTATAATTTCGGATTTTTAGAAATTTTATTGGTTTTTCAAATTGGAATCATTAGAAAAGTTTGATTACTAGCATAGCGGTCCGATAACGTCGCGGAATATTTTCTAAATTTGAATTACTCCATCGGTATACATAATAGGTACTTCACTACGAATGTCGAAAATCTAAATTGACTGACAAATGTTTTTAGAATTTAATCTTCAAAGCATGAAGTGTCTTATCAAAGCTCAAAACATCTGACATTTTAGAAATATATTAAATTACTGTAAATTTAGTGTTATGTTAAATGTTTTAATTCGTCTTTAATTGTTGTTATATTTTACAAAGAAAGGGAGTATAATAAAAACTTGGTTTTTATGGGTTAGTTTTTTTACTCCCTTTATATTAACTCGTGGCGTCTGCTTGCTTGCTTGACGAAAAAACTTTAAATCGATTTTTAACCCTTTTCCCGTGATCCAATCGAGCTGAAACTTTGCAAGCAGACTCGTGGCGACGATTAAGAAGATCTATCAAATTTTTGTTAAAAAAATAAATAATTATTATTATAATTTTGGATTATTTTTAATTTTTAATGGTTTCTTCATGCAAATCAGTAAGTTGAATGGAGAGGACGACGCATATCGTAAAAACTTGCTTTTTATGGGTTACTTTTTTAAATAAAATTATTTCATATTTTTGGAATTCAATTGAATTCCATTTCGTTTCATGATGTCTTACCAGGGGTAATATTCTGCGAAATAAA
This sequence comes from Agrypnia vestita, assembly GCA_016648135.1. NCBI lineage: Eukaryota > Metazoa > Arthropoda > Insecta > Trichoptera > Phryganeidae > Agrypnia > Agrypnia vestita. Next base: position 43,668 of record JADDOH010005871.1, read on the forward strand.
TCTAAATTATATATTGATGTGGAAAATCTTTACTATATTACTACTATACATCTTAATTTCGAGAATGCGATAACAGAAACGTGTAACAGGAAGTAGAAATTAAAAAAAATTATCCGATTTCGAGTTTATTAATTTTATTCAGCATATTTATTCAACTTTGACATTACGCGTCGGAAGGAAATGTCAAATTCGATTAATTAGGGTTATGTTAATTTTAGATTTCTAATATCGATAGATGAATTTGGTTTAGAAAAAACTATAAGACAAAAATAATGTACAACATAAGTTACGAGTATATTGATTTTGATAAAAATATACTTGGTTGAAAAAGAATTTTTCCTAAATGAAGTAATTTAATAATACTTTTTTAGGAAAAATATTAGTAATATCAGATGTTCATTTGTTATATACTTTTCAAATATAAGTCTGTTTTATGTGATATGTATTCACACGTATGTTTAATGGTGTCTACCTATCTTTTTGATTCGAAACCACTTTTTTGTGTATTTCCCGCGATTTTAAGGTTTTCTCAGCGAGTATAAATAAATAAATATTTTTGAAATTTTTGATGTGAAACTGTAACGATATTGGCCTATTCAAATAGACATTGCTGAAAAATTATACGAAAATATCTATCTGCTAAAGTTTATAATAAAGAGAAGCTTCACAACCCGTTAAATACTCTATAATTAAATATTTGCCGGATAAGTAGGTGCGGGCGAGCTTTATTATTTCTGCACGCGGGCGTGTAAAGCAGGCTTTATGTTATTTTGTTTAACGAGATGGACCAATCACAGACGCGGGCGTTCGCCGTGAATCTGACCAATGAGAATGGTTCTGAGAGTTAGACTTTGACTTTTACACGCAAGTTGGAATCAAAGATGGCGGGAGATAGGGACTATTTTTAGGTGATAGAAATTAGAAAGTGGCACTTGGGTTTTCAGCTTGGAGGTCGGCCGAGGTTTTGTCGAGGAGAGTCCGAAGTAAGGAAGATAATTTAACTGGACCGAGGAAAAAGCCGGAGGTTGATAATAATTCAAAGGAGAATTGGAACAGTGAACAGATAAGCATTTCCAATATTATTTATTTCTATTGCCTTTTATGTGTATTATATTTGGAACCTTATATTACTATGCGCTCATCAGATTTAATAATTCATAGTTTTGCGTGATAATCCAGCGGGCGTTCTTTCCTAATACTTGTGTAACTTTCAAATATGCGGAGGAATTTTGTGTTGTCTGTGCTGGCGATTGAATGCACGGATTTCTATATGATTTGTATTGTTTTGGAAATGATTGGGATCGGAGTATTTATGGGGTTTTGATATCACGATTGTCAGTGTGATATAAATTCAAATCGTACGAGGAATTTCCTACAAACAATATATTTTAAAAATGCATCTGGATTTTATATTTATTTTATTAAAACATGAATGTGTGGTTTATTTGAACTCGTTACATGTTTGTATTGCGTATCATTAGGCAATCGTTTTAAACACGATTTATTCCTATCAAGTTCTTATAAAAACGTATTTCGTATTGTACATATTGTATAGAAATAATTAATTTAGATACAGCCGGTCTTCAGCTGGGGAACACATTTATATATTCTATTACGGTTAATTATTTTTACTATCGGGCTGTATTCGGAGGAGTTGTGCGTATTCAATGTCGCGGTTGTTTGTCTGATCTTGTTTCAATTAGTACGAGAATTTAATTATGTGTTTTTGATAGCACGATTGTAAGCGTGATATAAATTCAAATCGTACGAGAAATTTCCTCCAAATAATATATTTTAAAAATGCATTTGGATTTTATATTTATTTTATTAAAACATGAATGTGTGGTTTATTTGAACTCGTTACATGTTTGTATTGCGTATCATTATGCAATCGTTTTAAACACGATTTGTTCCTATCAAGTTCTTATAAAGACGTGTTTCGAATTGTATATATTCCTTAATTGCGATAGTTATTCATATGACATTGTTTTTATTCATTCAATATTAGATATTTGAAATGTTTTTTACAACATATTCCATTATTGTGGGTCGTTTGCGGTTAGATCAGATCAACCTTCGGTCTTCCGTAGCCGTGATAGTTTTTCATATGACATTGTTTTATTCATTCAATATTAGATATTTGAAATGTTTTCTAGAACATTTTTCACTATTGTGGGCAGTTCGCGGTGTGTTCAGGGGTGGTTAACCTTCGGCCTTCCGTAATCGCGATAGTTATTCATATGACATTGTTTTTATTCATTCAATATTAGATATTTGAAATGTTTTCTACAACATTTTCCATTATTATGGGCAGTTCGCGGTGTGTTCAGGGGTGGTTAACCTTCGGCCTTCCGTAATCGCGATAGTTATTCATATGACATTGTTTTTATTCATTCAATATTAGATATTTGAAATGTTTTCTACAACATTTTCCATTATTGTGGGCAGTTCGCGGTTTGTTCAGGGGTAGTTAACCTTCGGTCTTCCGTGATCACGTTATTTACTTATATGACAGATTGTTTTGTTTTGTTCGTTTAATATAAGTAATATCATATTTTTATGAGTTACCGTAATTATTTATCTATATGATTTTATTATTGAGAGTGATGCAACGAATACTACTTTCACGAATACGAATATCGGGCCTACTATTCGGAGAATACGAATGCGAATATTTCCATCAAGGTGGGGGGGAACTTGAACATACTTGTAAATATAATAACCTTGATGCGACGAATACTACCTTCACGAATACGAATGTTACGCCTACTATTCGGTGAATACGAATGCGAATATTTCCACCAAGGTGGGGGGAGAACGCAAGCATACTTGTAATTGTATTGTTTATGTCTGCTTGTGATATCACTATACGGCGTAGATGAACTAGTTTGAAAGGGCTTATGTTCTGTATGTGCTTGGCGTAGAGGGAATAGTCTTCTTGTTTCTAGGATTCTATACAGGTTTACAGGTGCTGATATTGAAATATATATACAAGGAAAACACTATTTTGGGAACCATTAACTGGATGGCAGATATTGAAGCACACATACACACAAGGCGGACGTTATGTTAAATACATGACTGGAAAGTTGTTATTGGAAAACACAGGCGTCCAGTCGGCGGGACGCAAGCATACTTGTAATTATATTGTTTATGTCTGCATGTGATATCATTGTACGGCGTAGATGTACTAGTTTTAAGGGGTTTATGTCCTGTATGTGCTCGGCGTAGAGGGATTAGTTTTCTTGTTTCTAGGATCTAATACAGTTTTACAGGTGCTGATATTGAAATATATATATATATATATATACAAGGAAAACACTATTTTGGGAATCACTAACTGGATGACAGATATTGCAGCACACATACACACAAGGAGGACGTTATGTTAAATACATGACTGGAAAGTTGTTATTGGAAAACACAGGCGCTACTATAGGATATGGACAGTTTACAGAGAACTTCAACTTCTGTTCGGACCTTTTACTATTACTATTCTTTCGCCTTTTTGCTTAACCGTGGATGAACTAGATTGAAGGGGTTTATGTTCTGCATGTGCTCGGCGTAGAGGGAATAGTTTTCTTGTTTCTAGGATCTAATACAGTTTTACAGGCGCTGATATTAAAATATATATACAGGGGAAATGAAGGGCTACACAGGCGCTGGTAATTGCTCAATTTTGGAGAGTTATATTACTTCGGATCAGGATGCCATCTCAGAAGCAGACCAACTACAGAAATAAGATAAGAACCTTTAATATTATTTATTCTTTATTTTCTTATGTGTATCAAATGGAATGTTCGTGCTACATAATTTGTCATGGTCACATAATCACTATTCATTTCATTACGTGGGTTCAGAGCCCGACGGTAACGGACGCGGTAACAAATTAGTACTGATGTCGGGACGTAACGTCGGAATTATATCTTAATTATCTAGGATTGAATCTAATTATTTAGGATAGAAGCGAGGTCATCATACGTGCATTCTGAATTTCAAACGTTTTACTAACATATATAAATACATATTATTGCGTTTTACAAATTGAATAGGATCGCGGGAAATAGGCGTTTCGTCCGGTTGTGCAATATTAACTTCCAACGTAGCATAATGCGATCTTATCAACGGCGCTAGACTCTTAAGGTTAGGCACGCGGGGATTATAAATGGGATAATGAACGTGAACCGAATGGGGAGTTCGTCTCCTCTGGTCGGGGGGCGAGAGGCCGTTGCGTCTTTTACGCCTCGTGATCTGGAGAGGCTGAATTTCGATTATGATGAAGACGAAAGGAGACCTACTCGCGTGGCAAGACATTGTCGAATGTCGGAGCGCGCGTTCTCGGCTATGGTGACTGTTTGGAGTAGGAGACATCTTGGATTTGGGACTAGGTAGGACTATCTTAACTGTATCTACCCGGTTAAGACAGGGTTTTAAAGCCAAGAATTACAGGATAGTCTGAAGGTCCTGGAGCGGCGACCCTCAAAGATCCAGGGGGAAGAACCTCTCACGTCTTTTCAGTCCCCTTGGTGCGACGAGCTCGGGCTCTGGTTATGAATGTATGTGAATGTAATAACTCCGTACTCAAGGACGAGATAGGACGTTCCTCATGAACGAGAAATTATAAGATGCAGGTAGCAGTTCGACAATCAATACTTATGCTCGGGACCGCTTTAATGAACGAGATCTGTCAGCAGTTTAACAATCAACTTTATGATCGGGACCGCATTCAGGAGCACGATGGCATTACTAACACCATCATTCTCATCATTCACCACCTTTTCTAACTTGCTGTATACAGAGACCTTCGGGGTTCTCCCTTCCCGGCCAGCGAGAAACATATCAGGAATTACACAATCAACTGTAATAATCATGCTGTTTTACCATCATTTAATATCTCTAGTCAATAAGACTACACCGTGGGATCAATCACATCAACTATAATTGGCGATGCTAACATGGCTCTGACTGACGCGCTCAAGGACGAGTCTTTTCCAGTCACCCAGTTAGTTCATTCAGCCCTTTAATCAGCAGTAAACATCATAATAATCCGGCTCATGTAGCCGCAACGTGGGATCCTCATCATTATACACCAGTCAATTTGACTGCCCCGCGGGACAATATACAAACCTTAATATCAGACGCGGGATTTCTTCCTGATATGTTTGTCGCCGGGAAGCGAGGACTTCGGGGGATTCCAGCAGGAGCAATAGAGTCTCGGCTTGATCTTGGTCTGCAGCTTAGTGTGGGAGGTTATGTCTAAACAGGAGTTAACCACCGGATGCGGCGATGCTCTGGGGCCGCATCCCCCTCCCCCCTACAGGGGGGGGGCATCTAGAATCCACGTTTGAACAGAAGTGGTTAGACACTTCTTAAATTTCACTTACAAAACTGTATCTTCCATTCCCTTAGAATCTCGGGCTGTGATAATGTCAGACAAAGCTTGCCCTGAGCCTCTGTTGCGCCTAGTTGTTATAAATATGTTTGTCTTCCCCCACTATGTACTATGAACAGATTGAGCAGATCGGACAACGTGGGACGCGCTATTGGTAGATTTCTTACTTGTGTTTTTTGAATATAACGTATGCTATTGTATCTTGTAAATCTGTCATAAATGGGTGCCGCATGTGGTTGTGCTGACACTGTTCTAAGCTGCTATTATGAGAAGTTGATAATCAAAGCGGGCGGAATCTTTAACGTATGCCGTTGGCTTGGCAACGATTGTATTGTTTTATATTACAGTATTTTAACCCCGGTGGTATTATAGTTATGGCGGTACAATGTAAGGGAGTTTTGCTACTAGCGTTTATTCCTTCGCTACTCCGCATATAATTGGCTTTTAGGCCGACTCCGGACGTGGACGATATCGGCTATCTCTCATACAGGCGAAACTGTAGAATTCTAGAGCGGTTTCTAGAAGGACGAGTACGGATTAGTTACGTGCGTTTGTTATTTCCATAGTTAGGTAAGAATTCAATCTATATTAGTCTAGTCGCGTTAATAAGAATACGAATCTCACCACATATCAAAAGAATTTTGGATAGCTACGGACACAACGGAGGAGGAATTTTCCTAACCACTAGATAGATCACGACTGGCCAATTTTGAAAATATAAATTCTTAACAAAAAAAAAAAAAATATATTAGCTTTCATGTAAATATACTTCCGAAGTTCTAAGTTCGACTTAAGTTTTCATCTAGTAGCTTAAAGCATAAAGTGTGTGCTTAAAAGTCCCAAAAGCCGTAATAAAGCTCAATTCGGTAGCTTAAAGTCTCAAGCTTTGGGCTTTTCGTAAAACTTATGTTATTAAACTTTATAGTTAGGTATTTAGCTTAGGTGTACAGGTAGTTGACGTTACAAAACATCTTTACACCCGGTCATCTCTTTCAAGACTCGTCCAAACTGCTTGCTCGAGCCGCAAACTTCCTTATCGACTCGTTCAAACTGCTGTAAGCAGTACGAAGAAACGGACAAAGCGTTACTGATAAAATATATTACACATAATTTGTAACTAATTGCGACATACTGAAAGACTATTTAAACTATGTATATATAAAAGGAGCGACCAAAAAATACAAAGAACTATTAGCCTTACTTGAGAGATGAAATAATAATTGCGATGTTTTCATCCTTTTACTTTAGGAGGAGAACCTTGTAGGAAATCGGGGGTCCAGATAAACTCTATGTTCCGCTTCAAGATAATTTAATGTTTTTTTTAAAAAAAAAATATGTCTCTATTTCGTGTAATTTTATACATATAAATGAAGGTAGTTGCTTCATTAGACAAGGTCTGTTCTGAAGCAACTACCTGCACAGTTTTTTTTATAAGTTAAAACATTAAAAATACTACATATTAGAAATAAAATTTAAATAATGCACGTAAGAAATATAACACAAACACAAGAAAGACGACATATTAGAAAAATATTATATATAAGGAATAAAAGGCTCCGCACAACAAATGTTCAAGCTCCAGAGTTAGAAAACCGATACATAATTCGAAACTCCACACAGTTTCATGAATCTCAGTCTTCCAAAAATGGTATTCTACGCACTCTGTCATAGTATTTTCAGTTACGCCAAGTGTGCATGGTACGGCCCCAACCATATTAGACTCCTCAATAAAGTCTCAGAAATAGGTTATAGTGTAACATACAAAAAACCATTTAGATTTAACTCTGAAAACCCACCCAGAGACTTTTTAAGTGTTTGACACAGCTATATACACCAGTTTAATACTAAAATTATTATTTCTTGTAACAATGCAGTTTACGCGATAATGTTATTACGGCATTCAAATAGATTATAAATTGCGACGTGGTAGTTGAGTTGTAAGAGAGCTCGTCAAAATGAGGTCTCCCTATTTATATCCATTCTCTCTCACATACTGTCTGTTTCACTGTCATTCAAACAGACGTTCATCTAGATACATTACAATAATTACTATACATAATTTCGCTTAGTACCCACAGATCTACGTACCCCAGTGAAAAGACTTTCAGTTTCTGATGTAAAATCTTTTTATCTCAAAAATGCCTTCCTATATTTACTTTTGCTGAAGGCAACACGAACAAAGAAAATATAAGATTATTATAATCTTTTCGCCAAATTTGTTAAACTCGTTCAGAAAACTTGAACATTTAGAAGATAATGATCGAGATTTTGGGGGGCTAATACGGGATCTTTGATCTTTTAAATGTCGGATAAATATCGGGAAGCCAGGGGCGCTTCCATGAATCACTTCTCAGGACCCTTTTCAAGGAGACGTTGGCCGAAAGTATCCGGGGAGTACGTGGTCTAAGCCCTTTACAGCTTTTATCTTTAGACGAGCCAATAAACGGCAGAGTGCCGAAGTCGCGACTTTATCCGCAGATCTCCCGTGCTGCAAAACTCTGAGTGGTTGACCCAAAAAAATTTATAACCCAATTACGCATCTTTCCAGAATTTTTGCTCGGATGGCGAATACATTTGAACAAATTTACATGCTCCTTTTTTAACTCTGTTACACAGAGTTTACTAAACATTGACGAGATACGTCGCAAACCTCACATAAATTTTTGAATTCAATATTATTGTTATATCAGTTTAAAAATATCATTCACAGTATGTAGGTACTTATTCACTATTTTAAAAGGTGTAGAATGAATTGAACTAATTCGTTTTTCACGTTTAACATTTTGTTGAACGTTGAACATTTAAAGTAGTTGAAGACAGTATTTTGCAAAGAAATTCTTGTTTTAATTAAACCATTAGATGCCCAGAGTAGATTGACAGGGGAAGAGCGTATTGCTGTAGTACAATCTGTGATTGATTCATAACAAGATTAAAGATCACAAACTACCAACGAAGAACGGAAAACACAAAATGAGACACACCGATTCGGATCAGAGCCGGGTAGAGACAAGATGAAAGGGCTTATTTTAGCGAAATCGTTATGGTAATTTAAAATAATTTACAATAATTTTATGAATCGAAATACTAATGATTTACAAAGAGTAAACAAATTACATACCATAAGTTAGTTATGTTGATGAATCCTCAATTATACAATGAAGTTTCGTGGAACGTGAATGTTTTAAAATTTTTTCAACGCAAGAAAACTGGATAAATATTTTGAAAAAAAATGTTGTTTCATGGATTATTTGAAATCATTATTAATTATTCATTGTTATTATTGAGTTCCAAGTTCCTTAAAATCCTTCATTCTCATTCGGTTATCACGTTTTGAGCCGTAAATCTTATGCAAAACTTTATTTTCGGAAACCACAGCCTGCTAAAGTTCGAAATAGGGTTTTACACCCGGATAGACCAATCAGTTCTATCATTGTTGTAATTTTTAAATTCTTCAACAACTTTAACGGAAGCAATATCCGCAATATAACAAGTTATTATTTCACAATATTAGTCAAATTAAATAATATTGTGCTGAATACATTACTTAACATTTAAATGTATTGTATATTTTAATAGATGTACCTTTTTGTTAAAGGATATAAAAATAACTTACTCTTAGGGCATACATGACTTTTCTTGTAGGTTTTAAATAGCAAACGAAGCAAAAATATTTGCGAAAATTATTTTCAGGAAAATGCGATGTTCAGCACGGTTAACAACTTATCGAAAGCTTGTCGATACATCCACAAATTTTACATAAGATATTTTCCCAGATTGAATAAATTTTATATTTATGTAAAGATTGGTTATATTTATGTGTTCTTCTACCATCATAATAACATAATTTCATAACTTTCTCTTTAGCCGTCGGGATTCATCCAACTGCTTCGAAGAAATTTTTATTTTATTTCTGATAGAGTATCTACAGACCTCTAGTAATAATAATCTGTTAGCTCCTTTTTTCTTTGCATTGAAGCTTTTGCTTCCCATTTCTTTTTTCTAACCAAATTTCACAACGTGTCTTTAACCTGCCATGTGACACGTTAACCCTCGAGAACTACATCGCATGACGTATGTATTAGTATTCTTCAGGGCTACATTTAGATGTATTAAATATCAAATTGATCCGACAAATAATACTTGGCAGAAGTATTATGAAGTGCAAGTACTTGATATTATAGACAAGATCTAGATAGTTTTCTATACTTCCCAAAATGTTTCTTAGTTAAAATCTTTCAATTTTATGTCTTTTTTAGCGATTTCGTTACAGGTTTCGCGTAATTTGAAATTTGTTTTTGTCGTTCCTTCAAATATCGAATTAAAGTTTTACTATCTATATAAGATTACATCCTTTATTCAGTATTTTTATTCTATCGGAGATCGTATACCCACTCAACCTTTTCATGGAGATAGAGAAATCTCTTGCTCCCTGAGTAATGGCCTTGATGCGAGAGAGAAAAGAAATGAAACAAAGATCACAGCTACCTTTACGTTCACTCTCTCAAATTTCACGCTCATATAACCCATTATTACTACCGGGCTCCTTTCGCTACTCAAAACCCTTTCATCATCAAGGTCAATGTTTTATTTGGCGCCAAGGCTCGCTCCTGGTACATCGGTCCACAATCAGTTCAATCAACTTTTCACTCATTTCCTCTTGCACTAGGCAGCTCTGTCCAGATACGAGCGGAAGAGCATCATCTGAATATCCCACTATGGTGAGTCCCACTGACACCGGTATCGGAAAATGTCATCAAACAAGATGACATTCCACAGGGTTGGTCCATCCATCGATCATCTGGAGGATGAGGGGAGGGCGAGAGATGATCGATGGATGGACCGACTGACTGATCGATGAAAGGCGCTCGAGGTGTCTAAGAGTATTCCCATAGTATGCTTCTTCTCACTGTCCCCCACCAATGCTTGAGAATACATCATTGCACGCTTTGTGAAAATGCCCCTGATGGAGCAAACCTGCTGGTCATAGGCTGGGGAGAGGTTCATCTCAAGCCTATTGCGTCTCCGTCACCGTCTCCAGCTCCTTCTTTTTTTGGCATCATTTTAATGTTTGGCCTTCCCAGATATTGCAGCGCTTCCGGTATGTTCACTGAGGGGCGTGTTCCCAATTTTGCAGCCCTCATAAGATCCAGGGTGGCAGGGATGAGGGAAAGGATATACAGCTCCGGAAATATCCTTATCCTGAAAGCCCGCCTTACTCCAGCATCCAGCATCGATGCACACTGGAGAAAGATACTGGCCCCGCTTAATTGACTTGCCATCGCTCGCTAAAGCCGATATTTTACCATATATTTCTTTTAATACTTGTAATACTTCTCTTCCATTTTATATGATTTTCCTATTTCTCTTCTGTTTTATATAATATTTTTAATGTGTGTATCTTCTTTTATATAGAATGTGTGGGATTGCACGAACCTCCCCACATTCTGGAATAAAGTTATATTTATTTATTTAAGGAACTGATTCATTACATATAAAAGCTCGTCTCTAGCAAAACTCACTTTGCTATTATTATACCTAAACAGTGAATGGAAATTCACCGTTTACCCCGGACCATTCTATGAGCGAAGGCTCATCGGTCCTACTGATTGGTATCGTTTCAATGTCAACCTTGCAGCGATGTCATGCTATACCGCAAAGCAGACACGATTGCCGAAAAAAGACCATTCACTGCTAGTGCAAAATTATGTATACATTCAAATAAAAATTCAATACCTTGATGACGAAGGGCGCAATTTAAGTGACAATATACACAACAAATTGACATATTCACACATAATAGTAAATCACACAGGAGCAATACAAACCAAAAGCTTGGCACCGTAAGGAGACAGCAACATAATCTTCTCCTTGCAGCCTCAAACACTCCTTAAAGAGAAAATCAGGAGACAGAAAAGAAAAAATATTTAATTTTGACAAAAGAAACCAGAACCGGCAAATATTCGATCTGCGTGGTTAGCCATCTAAAAGCGAGAGGGTGAATTGCTCTTACCGTATTCCGAGATAGCACACACGTCCTAACAAACTCTCGGAAAAGTTTGAAATTTCTATCACCCCTCACAAAGTCATCGTTCCGAAAAGACCGATGACCCCGCACGTCCAATCCGCAAGCATGTTCTCTCTAGCATCCCTCGTAACTTCACTCAACCAGAGTATGTGCATAGAAGGCTGCCTCACAAGGCCATAGATGCATCATGAGTCCACGGCGATTCCTAAAACAAATAATTTGGCCTGAAACCATCCGCACCATGTAATGGTCAAATTCGGAAGGACATTTCTGCCCCTTCTCTCTCACGCCCACTAGGGGAGGAAGGAATACGTCCATTTCCCAGTCGTGACCGGATGCCATCTTTCTAGCCATTTATCCAGTGTTATATTCCAGTAAATGAGTAGATTGTTGGTCTTGTGGTTAGGACTCTCGGCTCGTGATCCAAAGGTCGCGGGTTCGAACCTCACTCCAGATCAGCAAGTTAGTCCTATTTTCATAGCACATGTGTTTAGCTTAGTTTGAAAATAGTAAGAATATTGATGTGATACGTATTCCGTGTTCGCGTCTCTATTTCAAAAAAATTACACGAGTGACTGAAAAAAATTACCGCAGACCCAGGGCTGTTCTACGAGCATAAGCTCCCGTATCGTCTCTATAGTTTTGCCATCCAGATTGGCATCGTTTTAATGCTAAAGAGGTTTTCTCGCTACGCCGCAGATGAAAAAAAAGTACTCTTATAAACCATTTCACTCTCTGGAGTGCATTAAAGATACGAGAATTCATTTCAAAATTATTTCGAATAGAGGAAAACGGAAGATACTTCGGGAGACTTTCATCCAGCAGTGGATCTTGATACTCAGCATGTGATGATGATGAAATTATGAAGTTCAGCTCACAAAAGAAATTTCCACAATTCGTTTAGTCAATAAGTGCTATTTTTATTAATATTAAATATGATTTTTTTCCATCTCCGCAATGTGGACGGCCTGTATCCTTAATCTCCTGTAAACTCAACCAGATATAAATGATTTGTTTAAGCCTTGAAAGTAATCTCGAAGATCAGTTCAATTTTTACTGGATGAGATTAATAGTTTGCGTAGCTTATATTAAAGACTATTTAATATAAATATTACCGTCTAACAAGTAAGATGTATCTAGCCTCGTTCATGTTTATTCCACGTATGGTTAGATTATATTTCACTGGATACATGTAACGTCCATTTGGGCTCCCGGACGGGCTGTCACTATCGAGTGTTTGCTGAATCATTAACTACACCCTGCCACATACATACATCTGAAATTGCTACTGTTCGCTGGTTCGAATTTGATAAGCAATTTATGTACATGTCTGATTAGCCCTCCGTAACACTACGCGGAATTAAGCTGTATAAGCAGACCGGGGTTTCGAGGCATATTTCACCTGCACAGCCGCCATGAGTTTAATTAAAAAAGTAATGAAAAATAACGGTACCATCCGAATGTAACGCACAAAATTAAAAATAAAAATGGGTCTGCTTTTGTTTAATTGGTTCAAAAAAACGAGCGTTTGGGGACTGCTGGTCGGTTGGTTGAGTTTGGCCAAAAGTTTCGGATGGCCCCTAAACAAATATTCGTGAAAACTTTGATATTTTCGCTGTAGGTCTTTGGGGAAATATTCGATTTACTTCAAATCGACGGACTTCATACATTAAAATGTGGATTCTTATTTAATTTTGTACCTACTCAATATCCGGTTCCGGTTCTTAATTAGTTTATTGATTTTAATTATACAAGTATATTTTGTAGCTTCGTATTCCCACGCGGACAACAGTGTGAACAAAAAATCATCCATTTTCACTTTAATTAATATTTATGTCTGTGTGAGTTTTTTATCATTGTAAAAAATTTAATTCCGTTGAGTTTATTTAATAATTATAGATTAAATTAAACTTTTCTTACTTTAAACAATTCTCGTTTGTATAATAACGCCTCTTTTATTATAGAAAAAATGCCTTATTTCATATTTTCATTAAATGAGATTCAATAACACATACTCCTATATCGAATTTTCTCCCTTCTACACTGAAAGGCTATTATTTTCATGTTATTGATTCTTTATCATATGGATATCATGTTATAGGAAAAAAAATATATTGTTGTGTTTATGAAAAAATATATTTTATGTGTAGCTATACTTTTTTGATTACAACTTCGTAAAGTAAACGTTTTATAACATTGTACTCCAGTTCTATTATTATTATTATTATTATTACCAGCTGTAACCCGTCAAAAATGAAGGTACTTTTACATGTCGGTTCCTAAGGAATATTTATTTATTTGTATAAGTATTTATATATATATATATAAGAAAGAGAAGAAAAAAAATTGCTAAAAAAAAGACGAACGAATGGACGGACCGACAGACAACAAAATTATTATAATTGGGATAAAAGTTTGGTAGGTAAATGAGATAAAGGAATATAATATATACAAACAAAATAAAAAAAGCCATTTTTTTCTGCGCAATATTGGAAACTTTCTTGGCATTAAACTCCTAAAAATGATATACTTCGCAATCTGCCAATCAATTGTAGAAATTGCATAATTGCATGGAGCAACTATGAGTGCACTCAATCCAATTATTGCAACTCAAAAAATTGCTATAAAAGTAATCCTCAAAACCTCAATTTTAACGAGGACAGATGACATATTCAACAAATTCGATTATTAATCCAAATTACTTAATTGCATGCTTGACAAATTAAAATAATCCGGGCTAACCACAATTTACAACCCTAACATAAAATACAAAATAAAAAAGTGGATCCGAAACAAGGGGAGAAATAAAAAAGGCACACTTACACAAACACACTAACACAATATAACCTCATACATATGATATATTTTCTATTATGTTACTTTAAACACTTTATTATCTATTTACTATGTTTTGAACCTACACAATATTGTAAACTATGCCTGTCTCAATACAGACATTTCTAGTGAGACAGGCACAGTCCAAACAAAATTTTATACTTAAAATTTTTTAGAAATAAATAAATAAAATAAAATGTATCTACAAAATAAAATGAATTAATTAATAGATGTAAAATTAAAAAAACCCTATTCTTTTCCCTTTCCCCTCCCCCTGATATATTTTCGATACAAATCCGTTTGATCGTTTGACTCAATATTTAGAAACTTTTTCTTTAGGACTCGGTGGGTAACACAGGCAACATTTCCCCCTATTCTTTTACCTCTTCTCCTCCCCTGATATATTTTCGATGCAAATATATACATCACTTACCTTTGAGTGGTTTGATTAGAGATCAGCACATTCATACCTACTAAACAGTAAATATAAGTATCTTACTGTACAGTAGGATATCATTAGATTATCTTATTATGGAGAAGAAACACGGTTGGTGATTAAGACTTTGATTAACGTGACGATCATATTGTTATTACCCAATACGAGGCACTTTCTCAAAGTATTTGTCAATTTCTTTTCTCTATTTCTCACCAGCTGAATGTGCTTCACTGCACGTAGGATATTTGTCAAATGAAAAGCCGCCATGGATTGTGCCGTCATCCAAGTAACAAAAAATATGAGCATACTTCCAAAATAATGTCCTCTCTTTTAAAAAATATTTTGTGAAATATTATTTTTCGTTGAGGTTGTAAAAGTACAAAATATTTCAGTAAAAATATATTAGTATTAAAAAATAAATGTGCCTTTGAAATAAAACTCGGTTAGGAAAATATTGAGTTGGAGAAAATATAAATTATATTGGAAACATCATTGTATATTGCGCAAAATCAATGTGTAGGTAAGTACACACTAGTAATGTTTGCAAAATAAAATATTTTTCTAATAGACTGCCTGAGTTTCTGAAAATTTTGCCGCCTGTCTAATGATAAATGTTTAATTAATAAAACTGAAACTATGCGAAATATTTTAAGGCATATGCCCACAGTTCACACTTTAATGAGATTTTCAACTCGAAAGATTCGACTTGACTCCGAAGCGACTCTCAGATTCGGATGAGTCATCTTATTGTATTCTTTAAATAATTATTTTTGTAATTTAAAATCTGTTTTTCTAACTTTTCAGAATAAAGCGTTTTAGGTATATATGGTTCTAGGTAAAAATTATGCACGTATTGACTCACGCTTTCAGATCACATGTCATGTACGCGGATTGGATTCATCTCTATCTGTCAATTTCAATCTGATCTTTGAGTTGATCTTCATAATAAAATATTAATAAGTGTGCATGGTACCGATATTTATTAACTTAATTTCTGAAATTTATCTCACTGCGTTTCATTCCGTAGACACGGGCTATTTTATAGTTCTTTTGTGAATATTGTTTTCTTAGATGTATAAATTATTTACTTATAAATTATGGTACGCTCATCTAATGCAATATAAATTTGTCGAAATTCACACGTTCCAGTAAAAATAGTTTTCAAGTTTAGTGATTATAAATATATTTCACACAAATTAAAGCGAATCATTTAAAGAAACATACAAAAAATAATATTGTTATCGCACACAAAATGTGTGGAGTACGTACATTGAAACATTTTTATCTGTGGCTCAGTTTTGCTATCTCGATTTTA
Organism: Agrypnia vestita; assembly: GCA_016648135.1. NCBI lineage: Eukaryota > Metazoa > Arthropoda > Insecta > Trichoptera > Phryganeidae > Agrypnia > Agrypnia vestita. Next base: position 59,671 of record JADDOH010005871.1, read on the forward strand.
GTAAAAAATTCATTTGGGTGAAATTAATGTTCACTCCACGATGAAAACTATCCGTTTATAATGTTGGAATAAACATTTTTAGGTGTACAAATATTTACAAATGAACAAAATTACTACTTGATTTTAATATGTTGAAACGATCCGTTTCTTAGATTAAAATTATTTGTACTTTGGCTGTTCCACGTAAGAACACATTTTTCAAATCTTAAAATATAATAAATATTGAGTTATGTTATAAAAATATTCACGAGAAATTTATAATTTTTTAACGTATAATAATTGCTTTTTAGTGTGAATGGTTCTCTGATATGTACTGTTTTTTTTTATGTAAAAGTTTTTATGTAAAAGTTTTATAAATATGATCCTTTTTTTGTCGAACCTCTCTTTTTTCACAATTTTCTCAGAATTTCTACACAATTTTTATGAATTAGTTATTTCAAAAAATTAAGAAAAATCAGAAACAATTTAAGGGGGTATTCTAGTCTAGAGGCACGAATTTCGGGTGTTTTTTAGAGCTTTGTAAAAAAGAAACAAATAATATATTTGCCATACATTTTTTATGATTCGTTTATTTATATTTTAAGAATATATAAAAAATAAAAAATACTAAAAAATTTAAAACTCAAAAAGTTATCGGTTGGTAAAGTGGGAGGTCCAAAAAAAAGGGATGTCCTGGCGGACATGGTTCCAACCCTTGTGGTCATCTGAAACAAAAAGTTCCAACGGATTCTTAATTAAAAAAGATGTCGCTATCGCTCCTACCTCGGAAAAATAAACAAAAAAAAATTTTTAAATGGCGGCCGTTTGAAAAAAACACATTTTTTCGCGTTTTTTTTAACAGTTAAATTTTTTTTTAATAGTAAAAATAAAAATTTCGACTTTAATCTGGTAGGGGCCATAGAAAGATATATTGAGAAGATTCACACAAAAATTAATATAAATCAGTTTAGTAGAACTTGAGAAATCATGTCCGCCAGCATGAAAAATGTAATTTCTAGAAAAACTCATTTAAAGTTTTGAGTAAAGTTTCGGTACAGTATACTTGCATATTTTTAATCGGCGATTCCTGCTTCATACAATGGACCTTTCTCCACTTCAAAATGTTCATTCTCTGAAGTTCTTTCTTGTAGACGAGCAGCATTTGAAGCATCCGAAGCTCGGATTTCAGAGCGTTCGATGTGAACTTCGTCCCGTTTCCCAGCGAACGCGGGGGCTTCTGGACCAATCGTGATTCCCATAACGTTTAGTATTTTTAGAATGGGTATAAACCTTCATTGAAAATACTCAATTAAAAAAAAACAGCGAGAAAAATAGCAATTCCAATGGTCCGCGTTCCTGCATTATGTGTTTCAGAGCAAAAGTCCATATTAAAGAATTCAACGATTTTTATATTTTGACGTATAACGAAAATGTTATATTTTGCTTACATGTAGAACACAGAATTATAAATGAAAGAGATGTAAAAATAGATAAAAATTCTAAAATGCAATAGCCGTAATTTTTTTCTATTATAACTTCTTCATCACCCGATCTTTTCAATTTTGCTGCGGATGCATTAGAGAAACTTATTTCTTCTTCTACAGTATGTTGATTACCTCTAAATTGTATTTTTGTCTTTCTATATGCACGCTTAGCACCATATGTATTTTGAACATTTTTATCCATTTTACACAAAAACTATAATATTCACTCAAAATATTTGTAAAATATTCGCAGAGGACGCACGTCAACGATGTTTAAAGATTGACTCGATACTAACGTGAACTAAATAGTAGAACGAAAAGATTTCCAAAAAATACGTTAATATGACCTTCAGTTAAATATACATTATTTAGGTATAGTATATAAGAAAGATTTTATGAGGTAATTCATCCGCAGGTAGTCGGCAACTATTGTTCGATTTGTTCCGGTTACTTGCCGCGCCATTGAAATCGCTGTATCTTGGTAAATAATTGGAATTTTGAAAAATTCCTTTGAGGACATAATTCTGAATGTCTAAACTTACGAAATATACAAAAAAAAATTTATGATTTTAAAAAATTTCTAGACTAGAATACCCCCTTAAGATGAAGTAATGGCAATATTTTTGACTAGCGACAAACTTTTAAAATATTAATTCTCCAGACATATACAAAATATTTGGTAAAAGTGTGCTTTATTTTGAAAATAAATTAAAAAAGTATCTATTTATCATGCTTAAAACACATACCACTCTTATTATTTACTACACTATTTACAACTTCAATAAAACATCAATGGTGTTTAATATGCTCAGGATTCCTTAAAAATATTGAAAAATAAACCCGCTTTGAAAAATTAATTAACTTATCTTCACGCGATTATTCCATAGGGCTAGATAGGGAGGATAGAACGAAGTTCTTTTCTATCCTAGAACACCATTTTGCCTCGTCTACTTTTTTTTACCAACCTCTCCTCGCTAATACATTACGCATGACAGCGAACTTTTCTTTATAATATTAACTTTTCTAAGTATTATAAATATCTCTAAATCCATACTTACGTAAGACTAGCCGTACACCCGTGAAAAATCACTGGAAATACTAATAATTAATAAAGACACTTGCGTGACCGCGCAACATTAGCCACGAGCTGATTGCGTGTTGAAATCTAATTATCTAAAGTTTTCATTCCAGCAAGTTACGAATTTGCGGACCGACAGTCGGACAGAAAGACAGACAGACAACTAAATTATTATATTTAGATAGATAGATAGATGACGGACTAGTATTTTACTCGGTGTCTCATAGCTAATCAAAAATTTACAGATGGATTCCTGCCTTGATAATGAGTCGAAAATATTCACGCAACCATGGCCTAGTTATAGATGTTAACTTTTTTCTCTCAATATTTCTGTCTTCTTTTTCGAAAAACGTTGAACTATCATTACTGTCATGGAGGTCTGGATCCGTAATTAAAGAGTGGCTTCGGATACAGAATAGTTACAGATATGCGATTCCATAACCGTAACGAGCGGTAGTGTAGCAAGAAATGAAGCACTCCATACTATTACTATTATTTTAGAATTTTATTGATATTGATTATTGATTTGATTGATTTAAGAACTTTGAAATTGGTAGGTATATATATGTGTGCATATTTATTGTCAATTTTTTATGGAATATTTTATTTTAACTATTTAATAGCTGTTCTTTTCCCTTTTTATGTACAATATAACATTATATGTAATTTTCAAACTATATGGTGGACCAGGTCTTGCACTAAAAACCTGGTTACGCTGGGATAAACATTATTATTATTATAATCATTATTATTATTACAGTAACTTATATGGATTATGAAAAATTCATTCGCTTTAATAAAAATTGAACCTTGCAAAAATTTAAAATATAATTCTTCTTTCATTTTGTATATCTTAATAAATATTGATATTAGGTCACGGTTGAATGAACATTTTGACTCATTATCAAGGTAGGAATCTACCTGTGAAGTTTTTGCTACGAGCTATGAGACACCCTGCATAACGATGTCTCTTTTTGAACTGTGAGCGAGGCGCATCATTAAATTATATTCTCACTAGACGTAATAAATTAATCTGACATGCTAGTTTCCCTTCCCAATGTTCCCTTACAATCAAGATTTAGTTTGTTCTGCAGAAACACATGCCCTATGCCTATCTATCTAGGAATGGTCCACCAAGGAGACTAATTGTCTCAGCCTCTCCATGAGCGGAAGATATATTAATTTCCAAGATCTTGCGAGTGATATTAAATGTTAGGGGCTGCAAGGATGCTGGGAAACTCCCAGAGGAATTGACAAATGGAGTGGTAAGCTCGAGCATGTCAGATGTGATATTTCATTTAGGATGTTTCAATTACAAATTTGAACCGAAGATGACTGAGATTTCCGAATCAAACCTCTAAATTAGTACTACAAAAATAGTTGAATCAGGTTATAATAAATTTAATTCAGCAAGAACAAACAATTTTTTTTTCTTATAATAAATAAAATTTAACACAAACTATCACCACATTGACATTTTCAACGCAACAATAAGAAACATAAAGCAAACAATATCTACACTACCGCACCCAAACTAATTTGTACATTATATCTTCCCTTCTCCTCCCGTCCCACATTCCCCTCCACCCTCTCCATTCGCTATTAATGTATGTTAAAGTAAATTTTTAAATTCAGTGGAAAATTTTTAAGATTGTTTTGCTGTTAACTTTTCCCAAAACAAAATAAATAAATAAATAAATAAACACACAAATACACACACTCACACAAACTCACTATTGGACATGTTTTTTCTTATTTTTTATCGATTGTATATATGTGTTTTCTTGTAATTGGCCCAAAACTCTGTACATCAACTATTGTTTTTTTTCAAGATTGATTAATTATATGGCTGTAAGAAAACCAATAAATGAAAATAAAATAAAATAAAAAATAAAATAAAATAAAATGTATTTTGAATAAAAATAAAAATATTATTTATAAGAAAGGGAATTTCTTATATTAATTTTGATGAATTTGCAGTAATTTTTAATTAATTTATAATGCATCAATTTTATTTATGAAACTTTATGATAATTGAAATAAAAAAATATATAGGTCGGTATATAGAAAATTTACAAGCCAGGTTATTTATTTTAATTAATGATGCAAATTTGAAAACTTCAACACAATCATAATCATGTCAAGAAAAAAGGTTTGAAATGAACTAACCGTGCAAGATATTAGATATATTTTTTTCTGTAGATATTATATTACTATTAGATAATAAAATTATATTTTTTTCTTTCTCTATAAAACATTTTGAGAGATTAACTACATTCAATCTCGGTATAAAATTGTTAATCATTTTTCGATATTTTGTAATTTTTTTAAAAATTATAGTTAGAATTTTTTTATTCGTAAAAATTCTAAGCAAAAATATAAAGTAGGTACGTGTTGTTGTTTTTTTTAGAAACATAGGTAAAATGGAGTCGAATATTTTTCCCGGAGGCTCCGATTTTCGTTAGTAATATATTAAATCATTGCTCTACAACACAAGGCCTCCGTTTAAACCATGATAAGCCACAGTAGAGATGTCTTCTTAAATCCCGAGGGAGCTTATCAGAACACTAAATGGAAGAAAATATACGGGGCGAGATAAAATAGTTCGCTCCGCGTACTGCTGCTCTAAAAATATCATAAATTAATCATTGATTTAAAAAAAAAACTTGTGATGTAAATATGTGTAGGTACTTAAGTATACTTTTTCCATGTAATGGTAATAATCAAATTTGTGTATGGTCTAAAAAGTAAGGCACGACTTCTTATTCTGAAATTTGCTAGCAATTAACTTTCTTGAATCATGTATATAAAAAAAACCGATACACGAATGTCACGATCCTGAAAAATTTTAATCACCCCACCACCTAGAGTATTTTTAATCACCTCACTACCTAAAGTAGTAAATAGGCGCGTGCAGTCAGTATATTTAAGCATGAATTGTGCATCAATATGGCAGTTTTGAAAATGATTTTATCGTGGGAACAGATTTAGGATGGAGAAGGCTGGATGGATTGTCCCATCTGGCTGAGACCTTGTGAAGACGACCCATGTAGAAGTTTTATCTCATCAATGCCTCTTTAGAATGAGGCCATAATATCACTTAGAAGTACTAGCATCTACAAAAGTAAAGTTAGAGTAAATTGTGATGAGTGTATTATAAACTAGTAATCATCATATACTTAATTTTCGCAATGAAATACACACTAATCAAAATGATACGATATATGTTAAAATCTGCAGTCGGTAATAAGACTTAATATACAAAGTACAACTTTAATTTATAGCTTTAAACAACTTGAAACGGTAGTATATTGCTTTCAAAAATGCCCTGTGATATTTTTTGTAATGAAAACAGGTAAAATAGGTCGTATGAAAAGGACGAATCAAAAAGGTTAATTTATTTTGTGATTATTATCACAAATTAAATTAAACTTTTTGTTCATATTTGAACACATTTAGAATCGTGAATCACAATTTTACATCCTAGAAAATGTATTCTCTTCACAATTCAGAATTCAGAATTCACAACCTCTGAAAAAATGAATTGATCAAATTGTAGTCACAAATAGAATATTTTATAAAATATTATATTTGTGAAATGAGCATTTATTGCAGTCAAATCACGAAAATGCAGATAAACGAGCAACGTCTAAATGATTCGACGGAGAATGTGCTTTTGATTGCACCTCAAAAGGTTATTTATTTGCTGGCGGGTTGTTATCAGACGTAAATTGTTATGCCATTTATCAAGTTGACATCGCTCAAGAAAGGAAACACGTAAACCTAAATTACTATTTATTTTATTATTTTCTTCAGAATCGGGCTGGTAAACTGGTCACGTCGCGTCTCATCCGCCTCTGGAAGGGATTCGGTGTTTGGATTCTGAGTCTAGCTCTGGAAATTAAACCCTATTAGCCCCTGTTCTTATTCTCCCACGTTCTTATTATAACAAGATCCTTATAATGACGTTTGTTACCCAACACTCAAAAATAGACGGGACGAACATGTATATTAATGTTCATGTAAATTTTCTGTGAGCATTATCAAAATATCTGTTATTCTTCATGTATACGTATTCATTATGTATGCGACTATAGAAGAAATATTGGCTTTATTTTAATGAATTAGGACGAATAAATTGATAGATGTGTGTGAAACAAAGTAATTTTTGACAACTTTTAAAATAATATTTGTACTTTTTTTACATTCATCATGACTAAATCGACCAAGTGCACATTGTTATGTAATAGGGATCAGAACATAATAAGATATCGCAAACTATTGATAATAGACCCAATATGATTATTGGATTAAACATGAATTTGAAAATTGTATATTTGAAATCATTCAGCCATTTGTGATCGATAGTTCACAGTTTTTAAAACACATTCACTAATTATTACTATTATTATTCTATTAATATGTATCAAAATGCAATGGATATAATTAATGGGGTATATTCACATTTTTTACGAAAATGTATATAAATAAAAATGTAAATGTTCGTTTGTACAAAATCGATAATCTCTGAAAGTTATTCACCGATTGCCTTGAAATTTTGGCATAACGTTGCATTCAAATACGAGGATGTTTTTGTATACCTACAATTTTTTTTTTATATATTTCCTGTTTATTTATATAAATAAAAGTGTGAATATTCGATTGCCCAAAATCTTTAATCTCCTAATGTTCTTTTTGATACAATGTTGCATTTGAATTCGCACAAATTATTTGAAAAAAAGCGCCGGTACCTACTCTTTCAATATTGATAAATATTAAGATAGGTAGGTAAAACATTTTTCAAATTAATTTTTTTCATTACATTCGGTTATCTTTGCTTAAATAAAACGATTGAACCGATGAGAAAGTGCAGCCTATCAAATCGCGATATTTCAAAATAAAGGACATTTACGAGTATGTATACTGTCTATGATTAATTTTCAATTTTTATACTTCCGGGCTTATCGTTTTAAACGACATTGTTCCGAGGTTCATAACAACCATTAATATTGTATTACAATATAAAAAACAATGACAACATACTTCTACAAATCTATACCTATAAAACTCAATGTCTGCCTTTCTATACAAATCTACATCGTTTGTCCGATTCGACTCAAATTATGTATACTTATGCTTTAAGACCCGGCGGGTAACATAGGTGACATTTCATTTACCCTTATTTTTAAAGCAATTCTGTACCGTTCGACCGATCGGACTCAAAATTTAGAAAATTATTCTTTAGGACCCGGTGGGTAACATAGGGGACATTTCCTCCCTCCTCTTTTACCCCTTACCCTTCTCCTGATATATTTTCTATGAAAATATGTACCATTTGACCGATCGGACTCAAAATTTGGAAACATATCCTTTAGAACTCGGCGGGTAACAAAACATTTTCCCTTATTATTTTACCCCTTCCCCTCCCCTGACATATCTTCGATGCAAATTGCTTTCAATACTCGCCCCATACATTTTCTTAAATATCCTTTCCTCGCTCATACGTTCTACATGACCAAACCATCTCGGCACTTTTTTTTTTTATCTATGTATCTACCACACTACAGCCAGCATTAAATTTACTTTTGAATGTGACCGCATTTCGACCACATTCAGTCTTCTTTCATTCCCAATTCCAGGATTCACTTCCATACATCAGAGTTGGCACTAAAGCACCATTATATACCGCTAGTCTTGCTTCTTTTGACAGGTTCTTATTGGTCATAACGGCGATTATTTATAAAACCTTCTCAAGGAGCACTTTTTACAGCCTATTGAAGGGTTATGGGATAGTACGTAACACTTTAAATATCAGATTGGTTACACGAATTTTTTAGCTTTGCAGGGACTGGTTTAATCACGGAATTAAATTAGAAATTATTACTAGATATTATTATTTCTAGAAAACTCTTAAGGTTAGCCAACCAGTTTATTAAAATTTACCTGGACCAACGCGTGAAAATTGAAAAATATTTCGGAATAATTTTGAAATGCTCATTTTTTTTAAATTTTAAGAAAATCATTTTATGAATCAGTAATTATATATTTCAACTTGGAAAATATTGTAATATTTTCTTATATTACGCTTTTAATGCGCAGTAACTCTTGCTCGTATTATTACAGAACACGGCGTGAACGTACTATTGAATGCCTCGAATTGGCCACAGTAAGCAGTCCGCGCACAACATATTGCTTTGATTAACGTCCATTTTATGTCGTAAAATGGCTAAACGACCATTTTATTTATGACTATCAGAAAATAAAACGCCAGCTTTTGAAGGAAAGTTTTAGAGGAAGGTGGGCATGGAATCGCTGCAATTTCGGCGACTGCTTTTTAACTGGGATTGATCAACGCAAATCAAACCATTTTCATTGCTTCAATAAGGCTTTATATTTTGTTTATATACAATTGGATATTAAAATGATTACGGTTAAAGGGCGTGATTAAATGTGGCAAACCTCGAATATTTAATAAGCTAAAAATATTACATTTTTGAAATTTCATTTCTATATGCATGTGTTGCAGCCATCTGGTTAAATTAGCCCTCAGGTAATTGGACACCTAGGTAATTTATTTACGTTACGCCGGCATCCAATTAAATGGCTGAAGGACAACTAGCCAAGTCATTGAGAGCAACGTTCAACCAGATGGCTGAACGTCATGTAGTCATTTAGTTAAATTGGATACTGATGAATTTGTGATGTTTGGTTAGGTTTGGTTAGGTTAGGTTAAGTTAGGTTAGGTTAGGTTAGGTTAAGTTAGGTTAGGTTAGGTTAAGTAAGATTAGGTTAGGTTAGGTTAGGTTAAGTTAGATAAGGTTAGGTTAGGTTAGGTTAGATTTGAATCACTTGGCTGTCTTGATCAGTCATCTTCAAAGGGCTGACTTTCAATACTCCAAGTTGTTAAATTTTGAGTGATTCTAGTTCAATTAACTATCGGCCTAGGCATTCAATTGGATGCCGGCGTTTAATGAACGGCCTAGGCGTCCAATTACCTGGCTAACTTAACCAGATGGCTGCAACACATAGGTACATCACCTTGTTTTCTGTATCAGACAAACAAGCACCGGAGAATGTTGCGTCTTTGCACGGCGGAGGAGCTCCACGGGAATAGACATGACACGGGCATTTTTTATGTGTATCATCTTTACGCTCGGTTTATGGGAGTAATTTTTAATGGGAGTAATGGAAATGCATAAGTAGGAATTTAAAAATGTTCCGATTTTGAATTTATTAATTTTATTCGACATATTCAATTTTAACATTAGGCGTCGGAAGAATTGTGAAATTAGATCAATAAGGGTTGCTAAAATATTTTGCAATATATATTTTATTTATTCTGACAAAAAAAGTTGTTTAAAAATATTTTTTTGAATGAAATGACCATTAGGGTGTGGCAAATTTTTTTTATTAATTTCTTAAGGGGCACATCGATAAAAAGGTGCCAAATGGTCTCTACTAATATATGTAAAATATCATTACATTCTGATAAGTCTAACTGCCTCCGGATTGATGATGATTTTTCCTTTTTTTTTTCGAGATGTGTTCTAATTAGGGTTCCAACCAATATACGTAACTTTCTTCAAACACAGACAATGTATATCATGATTGCGAGTACAGGGGTTGGTGAATTGAGTGTGGGAGAGTCGACACCTAGCGCGTACGTGCGCCCTGTTCATGTATTTTTGGTGATTCAAGTGATATTAAAAGTAATATGTTACCAACCAATGAAGATGTTATAAAGTTCTGAGTGAAATCTGTATAAGATAAAACGTGATATAATAAATAAGATAATGAAACTAATAAAGAACCCACTTACTATAAGGAAATAGAGAACATTTTCGTTGCAAAAATTGAAGAAATATGGTCAAGAGTTTCCATTCCTACTGTTCAAATATTTTTATTTGACGTGTCAAAAGTGACGTTGAAGAGGTATCATATGAAATTCAAAATTTTTTTGAAAAGCCACCCTCAAATACCAAAGAAGAAATTAAAAGAATTTCGCCGTACCAGTAAAATTGTTTGACATTTCGTCCAGATACAAAAGTGTAACAGTGAGAGAAAAAAGATTCCTAATCAACCAACGAACTACAAGAAGAATGATTACAGGAACCTTAGATATTAATGACAATGAATAAAATAACACTTCAAAAATAACACGTCTAATTTATTTGAATCCAGTCTATTAGATAGTGCCAATGTATTCCAGCCACAGACATAAGTCTTAATATCTGTGGCTCCTGTCGATATAGTCGAAAAGCCTACCACTAAAAATATCATAGTATACTACGCTTTATTTCAAGAACGTGTGTGAATAGATACAGGGTATTAGACAGGGCTGGGGCAGCTATTATTTCAGTAGTTCTTTACGCTTCTACTTCGGAAATTATTGATAAAAATAAGCTTCGCTGTAAACGCTTCGTTACAGTGGAATATCTGCCTGCTTCACATGAATGTAGTACCGTTTCGGTACTTGTATATATGTATTTATGGTGGCACATCGGGACCCAAAACAATTTCAGGGAGAATCGGTAAAGATCTGGAAGTATGTGAAAAAGGACCATTGTTTGATTTCAACGTATTTCAACAGAGTTACCCGAGTTTTCTGTTCAAGGTATTAGCACTGACCAAACATTCTGAATAGTCTCAGCGATTTCAACAGGCATGTTTCTTAAGGGTTTAGTTAACATATCGCCAGGCAAAATGTCTCACGCCCGATAGCTAACTCATCCTAATCGAATTCTGCGTTTGTATGTTTCGATGGAATCTCCTTCTAAAAACTTAGTAATTCTTGTAACGTATATCGTCGAGGCTTACGCTCTAACATGGTTTGCTATAAAAATTTACCCTTCCCGTAAAGATGGAGCACGGCACCTCTACAAACTCATCATTGCAACAGGATATTTGTCCACAGAACTGAAAGCCATAATAGAATCTGCAATCAATGAAACAGTTACTTCGCACACCCTGAAAATGTGTTAATCGCAAAGCTGACTGACTCGTTTCAACTACCTACTATAAAATCGGATGCATTGTCTTATACAGATCTCATTGAGGAGAATATATCCGATCCATCAATATTGAAATCCATACCTGACGAAAGCATCCAACTGTTTGTCGTCCAAAAAGCAGAAAGAGAACTCTTATTACTACGCCTGCCATGCGGCAAAAAAGACGTTGAAAGAGCGGTCAAGACTGTTACAGAAGCTTTAGCCACATTGTGCAAAAAATCTGAGAGAGAAGGCTTTATAAAAAAACAAATATTATCTCGGAAAGTCATGCCGAAATTCGATAATATGGAGGATTTTTCGACTGTTTCAAACATTATAAAAAATAATCATAGTAATACTATTTTTGTAAACCTTTACATGTAATAAATAAATTTAACTCGTAAAAGTATATTTCGTTTAATTATTTAACTTTTTATGCATTTAGATCTTGTTGTAAAGACTCATCAAAAATGTGATTTTTTTTCAAAACATGTATTCTTTAAAGTCAATCCGGAGGCAGAAGATGATATACCATTGAAATGAACTTTTATAAGTAAGCTAAAAACATCACTAAGCACCCTTTTCTTGCTGTACCTAATATAAATAATAATTTATTTTTTTCTTACAACGGTGGCTTACCCTAATGATCATCCAGACGCATGTGTGACAAATCCATTTATGATAGAGTAAAGAATGAACAAATTAGCCAAGAATATAAAGCTGATTTTACACAGTGAAAAGAATTAAAAAAGGGTCATTTGAGTGGTTTGGTCATGTTGAGTGAATGGGTGAGAGGAGAATGGCAAGAAAGATAGAAGACACAAGTGTTGACGGCGCCAAAAACAAAGGGCGACCGCGGTTACCAGGTTAGCTAGATACTGGGAGATGGTCCTGTTAGGAGCCTCAACAATCTAAGAGCTTGCATATGAATATGTATGAATGTGAATGAGTTGATCGAGAATTAAGTATCAGGAGAGATGTGTGCGTTGCCCTTTCCTCTGTGCCTACCCCGAGGGAAACAGCGTAATGGTAAGTTCACAATTTTTCATTTAAAAAGTTAAGTTCCTAAGATAAATAAAAGTATTGTTATCAAACAATGAAACATGCTATTTAATTTTTTTTAAAGGACACGGTGAGAACTAAACATCTTCTCAGAACTACCAAGATGAAAGACCCATTGCCGGCAAGACCCTCAGAGACAGAGTACCCAATGAGGAAATCCGCAGAATCCACAACATACAAGACATTGTAGGTACGATGGAGCAGGGAGAGATGGCATTTCTGGAGGGACCATGTCGAAAGAATGGTCCAGATTAGACTTCCCAGAGCCGTGATGCGCGGGATTCCAGAGGGGCGCCAACCGCCAGGGATACCATCAAAGAGATGGAGAGAGAGCTGGACGTCCTCTTCACAAGACCAGGACTGACCTGCCAATACAGATCAAGGATCTAATTAAAGGAGAAGTTATCAAAGTTGAATGTCTGACATTCATTTTTTGTTTAATCACATTCTACATAAATAGAGAATTACAATTTAATTAAAATAATTCCTGTTTAGGAAAAATATTAATAAAACAGTTCTTCATTCGTCATATACTTCACAAATATAGGGCTGTTGCATGCGATATTTATATTCACATGTATGTTTAATGGTACCTACAACATACATGTGAATAGTTCTTTTTGGTTCAAAACCACTTTTCAAGGTTTTCTCTGCGAGTATGAGTAAATAAATTATTATGAAATTTTTGATGTGTAATATGCTTACGCTTGGTTCTTGGGAAGTCACAGACGAGTTGTTACAAAATATATTACACATTATTTGCGACTCTTGTAAGATTCGCTTGGTTTGTTTTAATATTTTTTTAAATATTTTCCTCGATAAGTGCCAGTAAAAAATAAAAATTAATCATCCCCTTGTACAAAATCAACAAATTTCTAATTTAATTTTAGGCTATAGACAGTAATGTTTCGTTTGTCAATTAATCTCCTTAGCAGCAGTTAAAACGGAAAAAATGATAATAATTTAATTCTGTTTGTATTGCTGGATGGTATTGAGATTTATCACAACTAGATTTTTGAGATTTGATTTTGAAATAAAAATGGCTGAAACTCTGTTGAATCTCCATAAATACGATGGCGAAAAAAATACTTAGTTGCACTGTGTACTCTGATTTCAGCGAGAGTTTTATTCATATTGCATATAATGGAAATAATTATTTTAATCAGGAACGAACTAAAAATAACCATGTGATATTCTGTTGAATTCTCATTTTAATACACGTTTACATGATACTATTATATATATGACAGTTCTTAGTTCGTCTATTTATAGTAGAGATATACAAATAATATTATTTCGAAAAGTAATTTTCTTCGGTATACTCAAAATGATTTTTACAAAATATTCATCTTATTCACTTCTTTTAAAGGCGTTAATCTATCCGTAATATTTATATTGTTATTTCATCTCATTTGATAAGCAAGCTTGCCATATGCAAAAATCATTTGGATACATAACTCTATGCAAATTCATAACACGTGATAGCGCGACTGATCGCCCATACATAACTAATCATTGTTTCGAGTATAACAGATGTGTATTTTGTCCCAGTGCAATATGTACTACAATTCAGTTGCGAAAATTGAATATGAATAGTTATTAGTCATACACCAGTATCCCTCTTGTATTCTAACTTATGAAATAGAAACCGTGATTTAAAAATATGTATTAATTTACTTTGTAATACACCCACAATATGAGTTATTAAATTACAACTATAGTTTCAAGAGGAGCAGTCCCTCTCATCATCAGGTATAGATAATAACTAACTTAAATACAAAATTTAACAATGTACTTGGGTTGGTCAGGGGGGCGCGCGGCGGGGAAGGGTATTTTTTTCGCCGAACAGCTCTAGGAGTGGTGAAGTGGACTGAAATGTGATATTATTTATTAATGTGTTTCTAGAATTTAAATTTTTTAGGATTTCAACGGTTTCTAAACTATTCATTATCCATCCTCTATGAGGAACCGAGTGGAGTAATTTTAATTTATGACAATCGTTAGTATTAATTATATGATTTGAAAATTCGGAGAAATTGTTATTTTTTAAGCAGCGGCGATGTTCTTTTATGCGTATACTAAAGTTTCTAGTGGTTTGGCCTATATACTTTTTGTCACAGTCTCCGCAAGTTATTTCATATATCCCACTTTTTTCTATCTTACCTATTTTTGTTTTTGAATTTAGAAGAATTTTACCAATATTATTATTTGTATAATAAGCTGGTCTAATGTGAGTAGGGAAACAATTTGTAATTTTATTAGAAATCGGACCATTATAAAGAATTTTTCGCAAAAGTGTATTATCGGTGGTTTATGGACTTAATAGACTTCCCAAAATCCATAAAGCAAATATACCGATAAGACCATGTATCATATGTTAGTGCACCAAATTATAAACTTTGCAAAATTCTTAATCATCTTATACAATCATATAATCTCTTCCAACTTACATACTTACATACTAACATACTTAATGCACTTTGTCCGCTGACATCTTAAATATTATAAGTTAAATAAATACCACAAATTGCTAATCGACGGATTATAATATTATATGACTTGTAGATAAAATAATGAGACCCATGTTATGTGTGTGCACTGCATATATTTAAATAGGACAGGACAGTCTCGTCACCTCAATATTTTATTTGAAATATTTAGAGCAGAAACGACATAACGCAGGTAATATTGGGCATAGTTTGAATATGAGTGAATAAAAAATTTCTTTAACAATCATACTATGTATAAATTTATTGAAAAATATTTTAAAATTATTTAACAATTTTAAAATTAAAAATATATAATCAACCTCTTCGTCTGAAATAATCAAAGTATATAAAAATATATTAAAAATTATCTTGTCAATTTAACAAGCCCCGTTTTCTACCAACCTATTTACTCCATGAAATATATATTTCTATACATATAACTTGATCTCACAGTATAGATTTTAGAGTAGGTATATGAGATACTTCACCTTATCCGGTACTTAACACTGGAAGCGCCGCCGTCCCATTTTTGTCCCATCCGCAAGTTTGATTGTCTATAACTTTTTTGTTTTTTTATTTAGTTCGGTGAAACTTTTTGACTTTTAGTAATTTTATGTATTTATATAATTTAAAATGTTTTCAATTTTATAACAAGAATAGTTTATCAAAAAAATAAGATACACCTAGAAGCGCCGCTGATCCCTTGTTTGTCCCGTCATTGTTTCGAAGAATAATTCAATGTGCGGTCAGTGCTCCGGGAAGTTACTGGGGTGGAGGGATGATGTGTGTACAAAAAATGATTCATTATTGTTTCTAGCAGTTTAAGTGTTTGGGTTGTGAAGAAATTGATGGAGCCGTCCATCAATAAGGGCAGAAATGTTACTTGTGACAACTTTTTTACTTCACTTTTGTTAGCGGAATATTTGAAGTCCAAAAATACTAGTATCGTAGGCACAATCAATAAAGCTCGCAGAGAAATACCCGTATCCGTGAAGACCGCAAAAGAAGAATTATACAGAACGTTTGTGCTAAAAACTGGTGATACATCATTGACTGTTTATCAGGTTAAATCTAATAAAAATGTTCTAATGCTCAGCACTACGCATTCCAATATAACAATAGACTCTAGTTCAATGAACAAACTTGAGACGATATTATTCTACAGCAGCTCGAAATATGGAGTAGATGTTATAGATCAAATGACTCGTAAATACACAGTAAATGCAGTTTCAAGACGTTGGCCAGTTCATACATTTTATAATTTGTTAGATTTAGTGGGTATAAATGCGTGGGTGTTGTATAAAATAATCAACAACAACAACAGCAAAATTAAACGCAGAGACTTTTTATTGCAATTGGGAAAAGAATTGGGAGAAAATTACATGTCTAGTAGAAAAAAAACCATTCCAAGAGATTCCATACGAGAGAGAAAAGATAAACGAACAAGGTGTCAGGTCTAGTCAAAAAGCTCAAATAATAAGTCCAATGAGAAGGGCCACCTGTGCAAAAAAACTGTCTGCAATAAATGCACACGTAAAGAATATTATTTATGCGTTAATTGCTCTACACATAATGATAACTAGTTTATAAATGTTTGATAATTTATTACAGTTACAATAACTATGCGAGTAGAAATGATTTTGATACTAAACCAAAAAAATGAATATAATAATAATAAGTTTTGTATTCATTTTTTTGGTATTGTGTTACACCTCGACTGCCTAGCTAGTAAAGTATAACATTAGACTTTTAATTGATAATTTGTTACGTATTTGTTTTTCAGACAATAAGGATATGATTTAAATTAATTAATAAACGTCTTTTAAATACATTTTTTTTATTTATATTTATGTTATCACAAAGTTTTGTAACACATTTTTTATAAGCTTATAACGCCCCACTTGGTGAAACCTATTCTGGGGCAATTATAATTAAAAAATCACTGTATTATAAAAATCAAGTATTAAAATGTAATAAAAATATTATTGAAGAACAATATAAAAGAAAAATCTATACGTATATAAAATAAAATATTTACATAAAATAAAAGTAGTTTTATACCAATATCATTATAATATGTCCAAATGACAAATATGTCCCCGACGGCGGTTCTAGGGAGGTCTTAATCTTCGGCGCTTCTAGTGTTAAATAACCAGAGCTGTAAAACATCCGGTTTCTAAAAATCTGGTTTCCGGTTGTTAATTATATATTGTAAAATATTAAAATTTTATGACATGTTTTAATATTAATCGTTTAATTTATTTTTTTAAATAGAGATGTGGACACAGAATACGTATCACATCAATATTCTTTCTATTTTCAAACTAAGCTAATTGTTTGTGCTATGGAAATAGGACTAACTTGCAGGTCTGGAGTGAGGTTCGAACCCGCGATCTTCGGATCACGAGGCGAGAGTCCTAACCACAAGACCAACAAGCTACTAATTTACTGTATATTATAAAATATGCTTGTTGATCTAGCGGTTAAGACACTCGCCTAGTGATCCATTGGTCGGAGGTTCGCGGACACAATATTAAAAATATTGGTATTACACGTATTACTTTCTAATTTATTTAAAAAACACACACAACTTTTAATCGAATTTTCTTCTAGATTTGTGTTGTTATTGTTATGGTTATATTGGCTTTAACAGATAATGCAACAACAAGGCTACAGATATCACAAGATTGCAAAACATTTGGACTGTCAGTAAAACTGAGTTGCGGTAAAAACTGTTAGCATTCCGCAATGTGGTGTATCTAACTAATCTTATATTAACGAGACGAAACACTTGACCCGCTTATCACTTAACAAGCGTGTTATTATTTTATTTGCTACAGAACATTTCACATAGTTAGTGCAAATATCTTAAATAAGTACATCTCATGCGTGAAATATGTATTATTTTTAGATTATTTAAAACGTATTATAATAATCACTTATAGATAGAAAATTGTATTTTTCGCAGGATCCTAAAGAATATATATGCCAAATTTGGAACGAGTAGAATGGATACAGGAAACGGAGGGAAGTGTTAATATGTCACACAGGATCCCAAAAAGAAAATTCGCAAAATATTGAGTGGATTTAACGGAAAAGCATTTATATCGTAGGTATATACATTTTTTGCGCAGATTAACTAAAAATTAACTACACCAAATTTGGTTTTGATCAAAGGACGTAGGATTTTACAGAGAGCATATTTTACTAGTTTTATTCATAAAATGATCATATAATGACAATGTTATGAGCATTTATAATTGATTTGGCGTCAATATTTATTATAATAACATATTTTCCATGCCCCCAAATTGTTAATGCTCTGGAAAAAAAATATGGAAAACCTCCAGTAATAATGAGTTCACTGTCTGTCCGTTAAGTTACGGAAAGACAACGAAATCATTATTAATCCTCCTATATCTCATTCCATTTTCAAAATTAGTATTATGTAAAAATTGTTCCCTCCGTAACTTCCTAGAATCCAATCGCTGATCTCGTTCCTTTTTCAAAATTAGTATGATTTCAAAGTAGTTATTAAATATAATGAAAACATTAAAATAAAAATACTGTGAATTAGATACTTTTGAAAACATTTAATTTTTTTTAATATTTCAATTTATTGAAAATTAAAACAAATAAGTGCATCCAATACTATATTGCAAATGTCATTGGTATTAAACATTAAACAAAATATATAATGCGCAATGTAAGAAAGTCCGTCAGTAGCGCAACCATATTGTACAAATAATTATGTGGTGTATAAAATGAGGTACAAAAAAAGCATGATTCTCTACGTAAAAAATGTCCGTCACTGACGCTATCAGATGGCTTAAATAATAACGGGGTTTAATATAATAATGAAGTATAAGAAGCAAAAAAACTATGATTATTATCTATTTTTATAATGTCTATCACTAATGTACGATTAAAGTATGAAATTTTTTACGGGTAGTATAAAAATTTGAATATGTGTCTGTCTGCAATAATTATGTAGTTCATTGTAAATAATATAATAAATTAATAGGTAATTTATTTTTATTTTTACTTAAAATGTTTGAATTAATTTTTCAATATAAACTTCGATACTTCGATTGAGGCTTGGCTCCTATATTAATCGATATTCATTTTTATTTGCAAGTAGAGTAAAAATGAATATTTAACGAAATATGAATATTCATGAAATTCCGCAGACGGCGGTAACTTATTAATACTCGCTCCGGGATTTGATAATGGAAAACATATCTTTAGAGATATGTTGTAAAACTTAAAAGTGTGTAAAAAATATTTTGTATTATGTTTAAAGAGTAATAATAAAATAATTTAAGATTCTGACAGTAAAAATCAACAAGCTACCTTAAGATAAATTATTATTTGATTGAAAACTATTAGAAAAGCCTAGTTTATTCATCTTCTGTATAAATATAATATTTTTTATCTTTGTACATGATGTTATTGTACAAAATTCTTAATTGTTTTACAACTACACCAAATCCAATTTTTGATGTATCTATATGGTGTTGTTATCTTTGTGGTGGGACATTATTAATTTAAAAAACTAACATGTGTATGTGGATGTATATAGCGTTGTCTTTGTGGTGGAACATAATTAATTTATAATACTAACATATATGTGGATGTATTATCGTTACCTTTGTGGTAGGATATTATTAATTTAAGAAACTAACGTGCATTTGCGGATGTATATAGCATTATCTTTGTGGTGGGACATAATTTATGAAACTAACTTATATGTGTGGATACATTGTCATCACTTTGTGGTGGGATATTGTTAAACTAAGAAACTAACCTTCATTTGCGGATGTATATAGCGTTATCTTTGTGACGGGACATAAGTAATTTGTAAAACTAACTTATACATGTGGATATCGTGTTGTTATCTTTGTAGTGGGATATTATTGATTAAACAAACTAACAAAATTTGTACCTAACCCGTTGATTATTTTTAACATGAACCAGTTTCGATTCCACTGTATCATCAATAATTTATATATTGTGCGTGTATCTTGAAGAAGATACAGTGGTATCAGGTACAGGAAAGCGTAATATGAACTGAAGGTTATTAAAAAACCGGTTTTGATTACACTGTATCTTCAATAATTTATTCTGCGTGTATCCTAAAGAAGATACAGGATGCCACGGGATCGCGATGAACTTAAATAAAATATAGTTCTATTTAATTACTAAAAGTCACAATTCTTGTATAACTTGCATTAATTGTCAGTTTTAAGAGACTTCCACTTGTTTGTTTGTCACTTTATTAAGTTTTCCAGAATTATTTATGCACTATCTAACGCCCGGTAGGTGCTCTCTTAATTTATTATGCTGGATCTTTTAATTCACACTCGTTACCACTCTCGCTAGTCTCAATTATATGTAATCGCCGAAATATAACAATAAACTGACTGAGTAACGGTTATGTGGCTTTAAATAGAGAATGTTATTTCGCAAACAAGTATCCGGCAATTTTCAATGATTCCAAAATATTTCAGATACAAGTGTAGCCGTATAATTATTTGATTATACCGCTACGTGTGGTTTTTCCTGATTTAGGATCTCGTAACAATATGTATATTAAAAATTGATAATAATGATTCTCGTTATTTTCAAACATAGCTTCCTAGAAAACAAACGTAATGGAATAACAACTATAGGAATTACAAATCCAATAACCCATTGTTGATAAAAACTGTTTTTTATACCCGTAATATATATTTTTTTCAGATCAAGCGTAATAATGTAATAATTGAGTCCTTTAGCCCAGACAAGAACTTGTCTCATCGCATGACGATCAGAACTTCAGAACATGTCCACATCATAATTTCCCCTCGACGTCCTGCCTTCCACTGAAACTGGACATTTCATTACAGAAAGGTACCGCCTGTATTATTCTTCGTCTGAGAAAATATAGTTTAAGGTATTTTCATTTCTAAAGCCTTATATAATCGTTATTTCATTCAATGAGTCTGTTTTTAACAGTCAATAAGCTTTCGGTATTTGAAAGGTGACTTATTTTTATTCGCCATCCTGCCAAGGATAGCTAGCAGAGGACGATTTCTTGGAAAAAAATACCTCTTTTCATCTCTTGAATTATCGGTTTACGTAAAAGATTCGTTCCCAGAATCTATTTAAGTTAAACTTAAAAAAAATATATTCCGCAAAATTAATTTTGATAGATATAGAATTTAAAGAAATTTAAGCAATTATTAGTAAATAAGTCTGTAGTCAATAAATAAGGCACTATGATTTAAGTTTTTTTTTATAAAGCACAGAATCTTAATAATTTTGAAAATAAAATTTTAAAAATCATTGTTACATCTTGGTACATCTTTGAAGAGATTAAAAAAATATTACATATCTATACATTAGATAATGAAGTGTAACATGCATGATAAGAATTGTAGATTTCAATTTGTATTTCGAATCGATACAATTGATGAGAATTTGTTTTGTTCCTAGATCTATATTACCCGTGGTCACTAAATGAACATCTTGCAAGTTTTTGAGGGTAGTCTATCACTTTTAAATAATCAAGCAAAGTAATTTTTTTGGATATGTGAAATATATAAATGTAAATGTATTTAAAATATCATACTGAAACGTTTTTTTTTCCTAATTAATTATAAATAAAAAATATATTTACGTAATTAAGTTTTCCGTAAGCACAAAGCTGGAGACATTAAGCTACCGAATTGAACTTTATTTGAACTTAGAACTTCGGAAGTATATTTACATGAAAGTGAGTATTAAAATTGGCCAGTAATATTGTCTAGTGGTTAAAGGACTTCCCGATGTTAACGTGGTTACCTGAGCTCTTTTAAGGGGCGTAGCAGAAGGTAAGCCATTGTATTCATACGTTGTGAAACTAAGATAATATTATTAATGCGCAACTTGAGCCGGGCTATATAACGATCGATTGAACCGGCTAACAAAACCGCCTACCGAGGGGACGCAAGCGTAGTCTCCTCACAACCGTCGCGGGAATATACATGTTTACGTAGAGTTTTCGCTTAGGACAAGGCCTCCTGGTTACCCATGTCGCCTATTAGAACCTGTGGACCGGATCCCACAGCCGAACGCAACGTCAAGATCATAGAGATGTATTTGGATTGACGAATACCACGCGCGGACCACAACATAGGGCATTCAGAAATTAAGCTGGCGCTCGCGTAACACTACCGATGGATTATAATAGAGACTTGGGCCCGAGTTCAGAGTCAATACTTAGTGACGTAAAAGGTTAAGGTACGCTTTAAAAGCGTAATTTTCAGTACAAAATAACACTTTTAAGGCGTACCTTAACCTTTAAATCATCTAAGTATTGACTCTGAATTCGGGCCTTAGTGCTAAAATTGCACAACAACACGCAATATCTATTTTTAACTGATTTTAGAATACAAAAATATACTCGATTTGACGATTAGCCAGGATAAGTATTTTTCGGTCGAAAAACATGCAAATATACTTGTTAACACACGCAGAATATTCGGAATGCAAATTAACGATCATGTTCATCAGAACACATACGAGGCTTACCGATAGAGCGTCTGGGTGTATCCGAGCCGATTGATCTATTCATAGTATTAGGTCCTTATGTATGAAATTGGCGTTTAGTATGGGAGGAACATAAAGCCGATTTTTTTTTATTATAATATATTTATTTAATCAAAGTATGTACCATTGCTATCTATGCACTTTTGCCATCTCATAGGTAGTTCATCGATCCCTTTACTAAAAAAAACATTCGGACGGGAATCAATAAAATCTTTGAAGGCGGTTTGGACTGCCCCATCGAAGTTGAATTTTTTCCTTTGCAAGAAGTTGTCCAAATTTCGAAAAATGGTAATCTGTTGGGGCAAGGTCCGGAGAGTACGGTGGATGTCTTAGACATTCCAATTGAAGCTCCTCTAATTTGATAGCCGTCTGTAGCTATTTGTGGGTGCTATAATTAATATAGCACCCACAAATAGTTATAGTAATTAGCTATTATTATCACAATATCTGTTTGATACAATTGAATTTTTTTTTTGCGAATATGTATATAAGTTTCGCGGTGCGTTTTCAGTCCCTTTAAAATAAATTTTAAATACCATATTATGGAGTGTAAGTGCAGTGTTTATTATTTTTTATTTATCATTTACATAAAATTATTCATACTTTAACTTTATTTACATAATAAGGTTTTTTTTAAAACTTATATTTAAGGTTCATATTTGTGAAATTGAAAGCGATTATCAAATATAATATGTTATTTCTAAATAAAGGTAAAAAAAATAAAATGTGCAGGATAAATAAAAAATAACGAAAATAAAAAATGTCATTACATTTTTAAATAGTGAACTACTCATTTATTAATGTACACACGTTGAGTTAAACTGATCACAACTATAGTTTCGAGTGAAGCATCTTATCCTATATCCTATCATCATCAGGTGTAATTTATAAATTAGTGTTGTGATAAATTTAACTTCATATGCATTTATTTCAAAGTTCAATTTAGTATAAATCAAAATAAACATCTTTTTTACAAAGTGCCATTTATATCAATAATATCAGTAAATAATAACCCAATGAAAGAATTTTATTGAAATAGTAATTAATTTATCCAAAAAAACAAATACTATCCCCAATACTCATCCTCTTACATTCTCGAAATTATAATATCATTTTTATTTTTTTCTCTCGTATATAACGTTAAGGCGGGAGATAAATAATTTGGAATAAAACAACTTTTTTCAGAGCTGGGGGATTTTCTCTGTATACCAAAACAATAATGAATTCCTGTTACTTCTGGTTTCAATATTCTAAAATATCTGGAAAAGCTAGGTGATACATTTAACTTTATGTACATTATACGCAGAACCATTTTTTATTAAATATTTAAAAATAAAAGAAACATTTTATCCAGCTTCGTTGAAAAATTTTGTTTTGCTTTTATTGTTTCCTTAAGAATGTTTTGATACTAACAATAGCTTTTCTCATATTGTTGTTTAATATTTTCAACAGTAAATTAATGAAAATAATGATATATCTCTCAAAGGCCCACAGTGGCGTATATTTTGTCAAAATTTAAATTAATATTTAGTTACGTTATTTTATTCGTATTTAAAATATAAATTAAGAGGATATCTTATCATGCCAATGCATATAAAGTCTTAAGAAACCTATCTGAATTTAAACCAACTGATATTTAATGATATGTTAGATACTTGAAGAAGTTATTTTTCATATTTTATTTAAAATATGCCACTAATAACGGTTAAATACCTATAATAGTCTTGGGTCAATTCATTACAATTTTCCGATCCTTGCACGTGGTAGTGATGGACTCTGAATGTTTTTGTTACATTTAAAGACGCAGAGATAAGTGATGATCAAAAAAATCTTTAATGGGGTTCAAGAGGCTACAGACATAAACGTGAAATCCGATGTCGATAGATAGATAAAATAATCTTAATGAACATTGAACAAGGCAAAGACTGGCGGAAGACCCAGCAGCAGATTATTTCTTCTATATGTATAAATTTTGTTTCTAAATAAAATTTCTTGTTTATTTTGTTAAATTCTTGTAGTTAAAAGTTCTAAATGTGTGTAGTTGTGATCTAATATATGAAAAAATAACATTTGAATTAATTGAACAACTACATATGTACTTGGGCTGATTAGTTATTCTCGTCAGGATTGCCTGTCAGCCTCACTCCACGAGTACTCGATGACGATCGATGTGATATAACTACATGTATAATATATACGGAGATATGAAGTCCAATATAAGGGGTGTTGCAGAGCTAGTCTACAATACTTTACAAGTTGATCCCTGCCAAAATTTTGAGTAGAAAATATTTAGGCAACTAAGTCTTAATACCAACACTTATGGAGATAAATGACATCAAAATGTGCATTTTTTCAATATTTCTGACTTATTTATAACTTTTTACTTTATTTCTAGAGAAGCTTGGACCATCAATATAGTAAGTCATATCAATTTGAGAGTTACTATATTGATGGTCCACTAAATAGAATAAGAATTTTTGCTTTAATACAAATCAAATAATATGATAAAAACCTTCTAAACTATTTTTAAAAAATAATTGAGGTTTAAACAATACTACATCGAAGATTTATTTATAAACTGCCACGGCTCTAGCGGATAGACCGCCATGCGACTCAAAACGCCGAGCATCCACCAGCTATCTCCAGCCGGTCAAGACACATCTCGTACATGGTGCAGGCTTCTCAGGCGGAATCCGATGTTGGTATTTGCTGGGAGGTTTGTGTGTGTGTGTGCATGTGAATGAATGTATGTGTGATAGCGTCAGTGTGGGTACCAGACCATTCCATGAGAAATTGCACAAAATTGAAAGATGGCAAAGTATGAATAAATTACATGTATTAAAACTGATGTTCTAAACATCTAAATGAAAATAATCCTATATATATTCAAGAACACATTCATATTTGTGAAGTTGTAATTTTTCAGAACGAAGTTCTGTGAAATATTTAATAACCAAATTAATTAATCAATTAGAAAGACATACAGAAAAATCTAATTCACGAAAAAATATTAGGTTACTACTGGGATTCGAACCCAGGTCACCTCCTTTCCGGGGCCGGTGCTCTGACCACTAAGCTATAGCAACCCTCTATGTTTCCGTGAATATATCGACCTTATATGTAGTTCTTATTTTTATTAATTGATTAATTTTTATTTTTGTCCATAGAGCAATCCACTTTTTTGATACGGTAGTTGAAATTACTTTGCAATGCCACCGCTAGATGGACGCCATTATTTAAATATTTCACAGAACTTCGTTCTGAAAAATTACAACTTCACAAATATGAATGTGTTCTTGAATATATATATAATATCTGTTGTATAAATGTATGTCCAAATAAAAATGAATTATTCAATTAATCATGGCGTCCATCTAGCGGTGGCATTGCAAAGTAATTTCAACTACCGTATCAAAAAAGTGGATTGCTCTATGGACAAAAATAAAAATTAAAAATTAATCAATTAATAAAAATAAGAACTACATATAAGGTCGATATATTCACGGAAACATAGAGGGTTGCTATAGCTTAGTGGTCAGAGCACCGGCCCCGGAAAGGAGGTGACCTGGGTTCGAATCCCAGTAGTAACCTAATATTTTTTCGTGAATTAGATTTTTCTGTATGTCTTTCTTATTGATTAATTAATTTGGTTATGAAAATAATCCTATTCACACCGAGGCGAAGGCCTCGGAATATTTGGCGAAGGCGGACGACACAACACAAATCAGTCATTGGGCACTGGATGCACGACGAAAATAAATGATAAAGTTCCAGATGCGGAAGCACGCGTGTTTTGAAGAGCACGAGAACCCGATGATGCATGTAGCTCCTTTACTCATCGCACAGGAAGCTCTCGAGAGATCTCGGCAGAAAAGAAAAAGTTATGATTATCCACTTCGAGCTCAGAAGGATCGCCAACCACCATCAAACACACCAGTCTCGTCGGCCGCAGGAGACATCCTGGCCAAGGTTGCGGTCCAGAATAGCACACCGCAGACGTTTGTGCGCATCAGGGCTGCATCTTAGCGCTCCGGGAGGACCTCATCCTCCGCCCAATCGTCCGTCAAACGTTCGATATTCACATCATGGGGGCGCAACGGGCCCCGAAAAGTTTAACCCTTAGAACGGGAAACAAAACACGCCACAGACGATTATAGCCGGATCGCACATATTTAAATTACCAAAAAGTCGCCTTTTTGCGCTCCTTTTGGGCCCGTTTTTTTCTTTCTTTTCATTTATTGGTTTTCTTACAGTCATATAATTAATCAATCTTGAAAAAAAACAATAATTGATGTACAGAGTTTTGGGCCAATTACAAGAAAACACATATATACAATCGATAAAAAATAAGAAAAAACATGTCCAATAGTGAGTTTGTGTGAGTGTGTGTTTATTTATTTATTTATTTTGTTTTGGGAAAAGTTAACAGCAAAACAAACTTAAAAATTTTCCACTGAATTTAAAAATTTACTTTAACATACATTAATAGCGAATGGAGAGGGTGGAGGGGAATGTGGGACGGGAGTAGAAGGGAAGATATAATGTACAAATTAGTTTGGGTGCGGTAGTGTAGATATTGTTTGTTTTATGTTTCTTATTGTTGCGTTGAAAATGTCAATGTGGTGATAGTTTGTGTTAAATGAATTTGTGGATCTGTACATAAAGGAGTTTTGTTTTGAGTTGGTCTTACAAAAGGGGAGATGAAAAGTAGGTGAGTGTCTGTTATTGCGAGTTGGGATGTGGTAAGATATTCGTTGAAGAAGTTCCGGACTATCAACTAGATTGTGTGTTATTTTGAATAGCATCACCGCGTCAGCTATGTTTCTTCGACGTTGCCGTTGCCGAAAATGGCTACAATAACGATACTGTCACAAGCGAATCGACAATCCAAAATGGCGCTGAACACGGCTTGAAAAGGTAGCCCTGGTATTTAATTATACGGTTAATGCGTAACCGCGTATTCGGTCACATCTCAGTACATATTATAATAATGTTTTATATACACATATAAATCGATAAATAAACCTCAAATCTTGGATATTGTCTTTTTAACCATTAAATAATGTATTATCAACTATTCATCATTATTCAATACTTTAAGAAATTTAATATGATACCTACCGCATACACTTCTATCACATCGCAAATACAGATGTTCTTAAAATGAAGGCATTTTTAGACAGACCATGCTGAATAATGTAGTACTTCAATTTGAAATGTATTTTGACCTTTTCTCTCGATTTCTATGTTTTCTTTTAAAGATATTGCGCACTTCAAAGCTTACCGACTGTAGGATAAGCTGTCGGGGTGTATTTTCTCTAGAGACGCATCAAAGCCCTGGTACACCCCTTCGCGAGACCATTGGAGAATAAATTGAGAAACCCACCGTAGGAGAGCCGGGCTGTTTTATCATAGAACGTCATTATAATATATTTGACTAATAAAATGTCTTCATACCAACTTAAACTGTTAATCAAACGAATAAATAAAAAATGTGACTTAGATAATTAACCTTTTTCTGGTTATCTTCTTCTTCTTAAGCGGCCTTAGTTATAACCGCAGTCATAGTAACATCATTTCTTTGTGATCCACTCGCCTACGATCACAGTCAGAGTACATTTGCGATACAATCGCCTATGACTGCAGTCAGAGCACTATCATCCCTTTTGTGATCCACTCGCCTACGATCACAGTCAGGACACCGTAATTCCTTTGCGATACAATCGCCTACGACCGCAGTCAGAGCATTATCATCCCTTTGTGATCCACTCGCCTACGATCACAGTCAAAGCACCATCATCCTTTTGTGATCCATTCGCCTACGTTATGCCTGTCTTGATAAGTATTATCCGTCTCGATGCTGTTGGATTCCGGGTGCTTATTATGGAACTCGTCTACTCTCGTTACACTTCCTACTCATTGCGTCCTTCTTGTTTTTACTTACCTCATATGTATATAAGGTTATTTGGAAAATATATTTCTGCCTTAATTATGAGTCGAAAATGTTCAAGGAACGATGACCTAATATCAATAGTTATGGAGATATGCGAATTCAAAGTTTGTATTTTTTTCCAATATTTCTGACTTATTTTTTGTATATGTTTTATTGGACTTTCATTATGGTATTTTATATCAAATACGAATAATTCATTCGGGAATCGAACCCGGAACCCTCTGCGTGAAAAGTCAGTGTTATACGCACTAGGCTACGAGAGCCGCAAAATTTATAATTTACGAACACTGGTTTTATGAAACTTGAAACAAGTAAGATGAATACCGTATATACAGTTATCACCAGGACTCCAACTGACCGCATATTTGACGATGGATAAATATTTTGTATTCCTAAATTATTCATCAGATTTGTTTCGAACAGACCTCTGCTTCAGCGCATCTGAAAATTTCTTCGTCACAACTGATGCCTGCCTATCAGCTCTGACCTTGGCGGAAGCGTGTCACGCGATACGGCAGCTCCGGCGCTCGTGGAAGCAGCGTGGCCACTCTTAATGAGATGGAGGGCCCAGACCACGCGGAATTATTTCTAGGTTAATTGTTGAAAAGTATAAAACGATTCACCGTTTCCGCAAAATAAACGAAGCTGTTAAAAAAATTAGCATTTTATGTTCACGGCCATTTTCATTAATCGTTTAACACGTATACCATTCAACGTGGGAAATTTTTCCGCATTAAGGAAAATGAATGTTTCATAAGATTATCACGACCTTTTAAAATCAAGAAGAATTACTTTTATAGCACTCTACACTATTTGCACTATGTACAGTATATAATTTATTATATACTAGCTGATCGTACTCGGCGTTGCACGGGTTTGGGATTAAGTTGAAAATAATTTGTGGGGGGGGAACAAAGGTTTTATTCGAACGGTATATATTTGCATCAAATAAATCAGGGGGAGGAGAAAAGGTAAAAAGGGAGAAAGGAAATGTCACCTCTGTTACCCGCCGGGTCCTAAAGAATAAGTTTACAAATTTTGAGTCCGATCGGTCGAACGGTACAGATTTGCATCGAAAATACATCAGGGGAGGGGAAGAGTTAAAATAATAGGGGGAAATGTCAAATATCTTACCCGTCGAGTCTTTAAGGATAAGTTTCCAAAGTTTAAGTCCGATCGGTCAAACGGTACAGATTTGCAACGAAAATATATCAGCGGAGGGGAAGGGTTAAAATATTAGGGTGGAAATGTTGCCTATGTTACCCGCCGGGTCCTAAAGCATAAGTTTCAAAATTTTGAGTACGCAATCCGTCAAACGGTACAGATTTGCATCGAAAATATATCAGGGGAGGGGAAGGGGTAAAAGATTAGGAGGGAAATGTCGCCCATGTTACCCGCCAGGTCCTAAAGCATAAGTTTGCATAGTTTAAATCGAATCCGATAAAAAGTATAGATTTTTACAGAGAACAGACAGACAGATAGACATTGAGTTTTGTAGGTGTAGATTGGTGATATATTAAATCCTGACTTCACAATGGTACATGGTCATGACGCTCGATCTGGTGGTCAGTGGTTTGAGCCTCATTCCAGGACGCCATCAGCATAATATTGATGTGACACGCAATCCGTGTTCGCATCTCTATTTATTAAAAAAATACACCAAGTTTATATTTTTTCTACGTAAATTTATATTTATTTAACCTAAACTCGTTTATCATAATTATATAATTTTAATGCGATACTGTTTCTATGGAAAACATAAAATTGATTGAAAGTGTTTTCTCATTGTTGAACGCAATGCTTTTTATCTTATACTTTTTGGTATAACAAAACAACAACAATTTAACACAAATTCTTCTTCTTCAGCCTTTATCTCTCCACTGCTAGATATAGGCCTCTTCCATACCCTTCCAAGTTATTTGCTAATTATTTATATAAATATAATAATAAAGTACACTAATTAACGCAACACAAAGGTAAAAACATACAGCACGTGCAAAAATATTATGACCTATGCGTACTTCATAATATGTACATTTAATAAAACTAATAGTAATTCCATTAATTTACAGCGGTATGTTTGTATATAAAAGTATTCTACGTAGTAGGCAAGTACCATGTTGTTTACATTTAATTTATTTTATATATTTGTCTGTATGTAAATTTGATGTAAATTTTCTCTGTAATAATAATATTAAGTAAACATCTGATCTTGGCCAATAACAAGGACGAACCTTTTATTACAATATTTGCGTTTTTAATAAACAACAGAACAATGTAAATAACCTTGTTATATTAAATTTTAAATTATCACTTGTTTATTTATTGATGGTATTTCCTATTTTAAATTAACATTTAAATCCAAAACAACAATTTCCAAGACATACCGGGTCCACATAAAACATTTCCTTCAGTTAGAGTAAATTATTTATATTGCTTTTTCTTTTTTAAGGGCCGTCGTCTATCAAAGATAACAATATGTTACACTTGTTGTACACAATATTTAGAAGACGACCAGAATTTTGGACATTGAACTACTTTTTTTAACGCTTCAGAAGGCCGGGAGGCCTACAGAAGTGAAATATATAACAAAACACCCAGACTTGAGTAAAACACATATATCAAATTGTGACCTCGCCGGGAATTGAACCCAGAACCCTCGGTTTGAGAAGCCAGTGTGCTACGAGGGCCGCATAATGACTTGTCATATTTCATATTTCTCATCGTAGAGAATGTGCCAAAAGTGTGCAGCATTCTTTCGTTTGTTAGATTTTTGATCAATTCTCTTCACTTGTTCATGTGCAATATACAAATTGTAAAAGAGTAAATAAAAAAAATGTATTTCTCTACGAGCTATCACAGATTGGTAATGTGATTAATTTTAAGGTTAAAAAAATGAAAGTATTTTGAAACAAAGTAATATTACCCTTAATCCCTCAAATTTAAACACATAAAATTTTCTAACACACACAAATTTTAACACGACACTTAAATAAAATCATTAAAGAAATGTGTTCTTGTCGGTGCAATAAATTCCACCTCTCTCTGTTATTATACATCACATTACATACATGTCATTATACATTACAATATAAATTACATACATTATACTGTTATGTATACAATCCAGAAGATGTCCTTAAGAGCCTGCATTAATTGATTGGTGAACGCACTTTTATTCTGGACTTCCTCTCTTTTTCTTCCCCCAATGCGCACCTCAATTGCTTTGTATTTATTTCATTATTTATTAATGATACAGTATTTACGTACTACTACCCCCTTACTAAGACAATTCTGTGTTGACAATTCTAAGACAATATAGTGTCCACCTCGGCAAAACAAAAAAAAAAAATTTCCCGCTTTTTTCTTTTCATTTTTATAAATAAATACTTTTTCTTTAGGAACCGACATGTAAAAGTACCGTCATTTTTCGCGGGTTACACCTAGTATTAAATATTTAATATCTTACTATGAGAGCACAAAGTTATGTAATATTTGCAGTAAACATATCTGATGAGCATTGGGAAGATATTTGATGACTGTATTTTTATTGTAATTTATTTATTGTGTACCTGTATACTATCATCATTTTGTTAATACTCCGTGCAATATAAAATCAAATAAAATACACCCAAATTCAAATAAATACTGTATGTTGAATAATTTTGGAACTGAAATGAACACGTTAACGAAAAACGCAAATCACAAATATTACAAAAACAAAATGAATTGTCGTCGGGACATGAACCCATATAAATATCAGTTGTGATAATTTTATGGGCAATACTTCGGCAAATACATTACTTTTCTTATTTTGCTACGCACAAGTGTATTTATTTCCCATTGCGACGAATATTATAAAATTGTTTATTACTTGACAAAATAGAAATACATATGCTTAAAATATAAGTATAAATCTGAGACCAAATGTGATTATTAATAATATCTTGGCTGACTTTGTATGACGATGGATTGCTAGCTGCACGGTGGCCGGATTACGAAGATTGGCGCGCAGTATAAGTTCAAATATATTCAATCGACATGCCCAGCCGCATGTAGCAACAACCAATATTTTTACATAGGCACATATATATGGAAATAATATTATTTGGCATTCAATTTTGTGGCAGATTTGCGTAGCGGTACATATTAATAAAAATAAAATTGATAATGTTGAGATAAGTGACTATCCTCTTTATATATTCAATAATCCTTATTTTGACCGCCACGAAAAGGACCAATTTTAAATGTCTCTGAAAGTAGGTTGTTGAAATGCAGGTTGATGATAACAGTGTATGTGTGTATATGATAACGTGTCTTAAGATTGCATTATCCGCGCCCGCGATAAGAATTGGCGCGCTTAGTCAACTTCCGAACGCTGTGGATAGTAACGTACGTTCGATCGGGACAAAATAAGTGATAAACAATAGCTTAAATGCCCTATTTATACTAGCGACAATACATGGAAATGACGTTAGCAGAAAGGACCATGGCCTACGGCTAGGGCTCAAAGCGCCTAGTGTTACTGCAGATATGCCATCCACGTTTACGGTTACCCTACGGCTGTATAGCGATTTTAACGCTACGAACATATTTTCGATATAGGATGCTTCCAAAATCATTTTTTTAATAACATATTTTAAGTTAATTAAATGGTGATATTTGAAATAGGTTATACATATTAATACTTGTAACAATTAAATCATTTACGTCGTATGCTTACTGAGCTAATTACAGCGTGATATTTGAAATAGGTATTTAGTTGTAACAATTAAATATTTTATATGAAATATTTAATTTAAATGAGTAAATATATGCACTGCAAAAAATATAAGTGAAGTCATAATGGAATATACAGTAACATATAAATTGAAGTATGTAAGTAATGAATTAAAAATTAAATATATAAATGGAGTTTAATTGAAACTTATATTTATATATTAATTTATTCAATTCACTTTTAAACGCTTTGTGATTTTGAATATTTTTAATGTAGTAGGTCGTTGATTTTTTAAATAAAATTTTTGAAATTATCGATCCCATTACGTCTCGCATGCTAAGTAGGTGCTCCTCTTTTTTTTTTGCTCTTGCTTTTCTCCACTTTTATTAGCACAAGTAAGGAATACCACATCATCAACCTCCATATACTAATAATAAAGAAAGTACAACTATCTAGTAACTCTTTTCTATTTTCACGTGACCCAGTATGTATACGCAATGTTTACATGGAAAATGTACACAACTCAGAATGTGGCGCGCAGAGGCCGGTTCCGACCACCGCGTCGCATTCCACAGTATTATCGTCTCGTGAAATTCGCGAAGCAAAAAAACAAACGGAAACGCAATCAAACGCCGCGACGCGAACTTGGATTCTTATTTTAAATATAAACAGGCAGCCAATAGCGACGCCTTGCGAAACTCGGCTGCCCGCTGGCGAAACTATATTTGAACTAGTTTAGTATAAGGCCAAGAAAACACGCGTACCTAGTAAAAACGACCATTGTAAGGTTTTGCGCATATTCGCAATGGGCGTTTTGAAATGTAATTTTTGCTCAGTGTCTGGATACTGCACTCGAGTCGCGGCTGACACGGCTGGCCTTTACAGCTTTCGAATTTTGAAGCTTTCAGTTTGTCAGTGAGCGTCGGGGTGAGACGACGCCTGTTTCATTCTATTACCGCGTTCGCGATTTTCAATACATACGATTCTCCAAATCGTTCGTTGACACTTGGAGGTTTTGACATTTTGACCCGTTTGTTATTGAGTTTTATTCATACGAAGGACGTTCAAGTGGAGTGTATTTTATATATTTTTTTGAGCTTGAGTTGTTAGTGTGTGTTTTAAAAATATTGTTTAAATATTGAGAGGATTTTCATTGTTTTCGAAGAAAAACAATCATTTTTAAGACCTGGATGGATTTTTAAAAAAAGGTACGTTAATTAATTATTACAAATGTTATTTCTATTTTAATACGTATATTTAAATTAATATAAGATCATCTTATTGATACGTGTATTGAAAAAATGTTTATCAATGAGAATGAATGAATAATTTATTTATTCACTCACTCACTCACTTAATAATTTTAAAATTAAATATATAATAAATTCATAAGTTGTCGCAGTTAAATTGCAATATTTTATTTTCTATATTTTTTTGAAAAATTACCCAATAAATCTTGAAATTTAAAAAAATGTTAGTCATTGTAATTTGTGTTCCTTTGTTCAAAAGTTTTAATTAATGAAAGTCATTGAGAAAGGGGAGAAAAGTGCGACAAAGGAATTCAGATTTACTCGCAAGACTCGAACTAAATTAATAACGAGTGCCTTTCTCGCTGAAATCTGTAATAACACTCGAAACGACGGCGAAGTGTACCAGCGGCATACTAATTCACCATCTCGGACCCTTGACCCATATACTCATGTCCGAGTTAATAAAATTCCCTTCGAGATAAAGAGAAAAATAGTTTTAAGGTCGCGAGACGAATGCCTAGGGCGCCCTTGACCGGCCCAGCCGCTTAGCATGCAACAGATGTAATATTATAAACACGAGACCCGTCATATGACTGTCTTCGGTGGGACTGCTCCTTAAGGTCGAAAGTTTATCCGATCAAAACACATTTCGTATATACTTCGGTTGATAATATGACGTCTTAATAATAACATCTTGGAAATGCGCACGGTACTGTGACGTGGCGAGCCCAACTCGCATCCCAATACGTAATCGCGAATGCAGGGACATTTATCGTGCGGACATTATTGACACATCTATTTTATAGATACATACCTTCAAACCATGTACAACCCATGTTTGCATATTCATTTACATTTGTTTCATGGCAATGATGATATGAAAAAGTATTTATATATATAAGATATTTAGAAAATGATTTTAAAAAATTGAATAATACCAATATTAATTAAAAATGAAAAATAAGAAAACATGTGGACTATCACATAAAACGCACGTCATTAATCTATTGAATGTTTATTTATACGAACTGTAGCAATTTAATTTAAATAGAATACACTGTAGAATTGACTGACAAATTGATTTATAGTTACGAGCCTCGTATCACGTTGATAATTTTTAATGAATCCGATTATTGTTTTCTAAATATTTCGCGTTAATTTATCTTCAAGTGTACCGGTATTGTGGATTTTTAAAATATATTGCGTATAAGTTTAAGTTTGTATAATGAATACGCATTAGATTTTCCGAAAGAGACCAAGACTCCATTGAAGAATTCATGGTTAAAAACATGTAATATCTATTAACTAATAGACAAAAAAATTAAATGAAAGTGTTTCTAAAAACATATAGTGATAAATTAATTAACGGAAGCTATCAAAATATTTTTTTTTATTTTATAATATTTATTTATATAGTATATACATAATAATGTTTTTTTATAATAAGTCAATTCTATGTTATAACATTTTAATGATATTATACTCCCCATAATATGAGCCAAAGCTCGAGCTTACGGGAGGAGCATAAAAATATAATAAAAAATTTAAGAAGAAGAATAATATAAAATTAAGAAGATTTATTGCATGTAATCCATTCTAAATTAATAAAATAAAAAAATAAAAAAAAGAACTCTCTAAAAATCACATGCATTCGTTCAAGAATAATTATTTTTCGTTGTGCCAAATTGTACGCCTGCCCATCATTATGTAGCATATTCAGATGAACTTGTCTACAGATATTATTTTACATATTTTTGAAATACCTATGCATATTCACTTTTTATTTAGCACTTCGTTGATTTATATGTTCTGTTTATCAAGTATCAAGTAACTTTTGATCGATATATATTATAATACCACTTACTCTCAAGTCTGAATAGAGTAAATTTAATATAAAATTATATTCGAAGAATTAAACTCTGACTCGATGACGTCCCCGCGCATCACGTAACTCCCTCACAGAGACAATGAATTATTTGTAAACTACCTTCATGATCAATAATCGTATCATAAAATGTGAGAAGATTGAATTGATTCGGAGATTAATATAATATTATTTGTATTATACTTTGTAAATTATAAATTAGCGGTCCGTCCCCGGCGTTGCCCGTATTCAATGTTGGGTAGAGAAGGGAGGCACCTAGTTTTGCACAGCTTCTAAAGCGTAACGATGTATGCTTAATTTAATCCAAACCTAAAAGCTTTGTTTCGTATGTAATTTAGTTTTAAGAAATAATTATTTTACTTCTTTATCTATTGCAATTAAAATACACGAATTTTTAAATCAATTTTTCCAATAAAACTAAATATTATTTTTAGGATTTTGTACACTTTGCACTTTTATTTAGTCAGTTTTGGCTAATATTTGATAATAATAATGATTATTCTTCTAAGAAGCATGTCACACTGAAAAACAATGCGATAAACAACTATGCTGGACTCCTGCGTGCTTCTCCCAGCCTCTCTAAGCGCATCTCCGAAAATTGTGAGCGCCCCACATGATTACTAGTGGCTTACCCGCTCAACCACATAATTCTCTCATCAATCAGATCTTCTTCTTTGCTTCCCTTTTGACAGATGGAGCTTTCCACTAGATTATTATTATCGTTGATGGCTGCTTGATCTTTCTGTTCAAGCATACTTTCTTTCTGCAGTGCATACATTCAGATGAGCTTCGCACAAAGAACAAAGAACAAAGGAGACGTTAATAAATAAATAAAAATATTCAAATGATTTAATTCGTACTGTAAATTATTGTTTGATCATAATCATCTATTGACTGCTTACTTTCCTGCAATCAAACATGGTGATACCATTAATCGATAAGCACTCATTCATTGAAACTCGCTACATAATATAAATATTTTTATAAACCTTTAACTCAGATATACTGTGAGGCTGGAATATACAACTCTAGGTAAAAAGATACATAGAAAAAACGGAACTCAAAAGTGGAACTTTCTATTGCTGGTAGTCACCTTACAGCTTCAGCATAAGCTTACTAAATAAACCACAATCGCTATACAGGCACACGTGGCCTATTTTAATTAACATACATATATTCTTCCCGTTGGAAGCGACCATTTAAAGTTTAAAAGTTTCTGTGGTACCTAACTATACTTTTCATACATAAAAAGTTCATTTTAAAATCACCATTTGTATTAATAATGAAAATTCATAATATTACAAATAAAACAAAGCAAGGATATCATTGAAATAAATAGAACACTCGCAAATATTTAATAACTTTTTAAGCCGATTAAATAACGTGCCTACCGAAATAATATATTAATAATAACAGTAGATAATAAATCAAATAAAATCTTTGAGGTGTTGACTAATATTGTTTTCGCCATTTCTCTAGAAAATTCTTTGTTTCGAAGAAACTTGGTGCGTCATTTAAAACAACATTTATGGTTGGTTGGTGATGAAGAGTTATCAATTTATTTAAGAGGCTGAAACCTCCCCTTCTCCTTCCGTCCGGTCTTGAATAAATTATGATACTTACCTTTTTTTTAAGTTCACAGAGAAGTTGTTTTTATAATTTATAAATTCGTTACAAATTCCGCAAACATATAAGTGGGTAGCTATATATTTTAGGAATTTGCCCGCAGCTTTGCCCGCGTGGAATTCGGTTTGAGACTATAAGAGTATCAGTGAAAAATCAATATTATCTAAACTACTCATTCAAACAATGTTATGTGAGAGGAAATTTTTATCTTCACAAAATTTCCTTGTTGATAAGTAAAATTTTGATCAGAATTCAACAAAACCTACTTAAATTACCCCCGACAGATTAATATTAATTTTAAATATACATTTTATTCATATTTTATCATTATGTGAATTAATCTTAATATATAGATATAAATCATCGTTGATTTTTTTATATGTTTTTTTGAGTTCAACTTCGCTATTGGAAGCATTCATTTATCTCATATTGTTAAGGTAGCGCTCGTAAGAAACGCATTCACTCAATCGTTTTTTCGTCGACTTGAGTTGTAAAAAAGGTCACCACAAAAAGCTCTATTATTTAATATAAATAATATATAGTTTATAACCATCCTGAAAGTCCATTCTAAATATGAGTGAATTAGACAGACAGAAGGACGGACGGACGACAAAATTATTATGTTTGATACGTGTAGGGAATAAGAGATAAGTAGTAATAATAATAGTGAAAAATACGCTCCTAAGTCTTTCCAACCTGATCCATGGTTAGATGTTTGAATATGACCATAAATGAAAAATTGAAAGTAGGTACATATTGTTAATTTAATTTTAATAACTTATTTTTTTGCGAAATCAATATTTTTACTGAAATATTGATTTCGCTATATTTAGCGTATGTTTAGCGTATATATGTAGCGCTCGTCGAAATACACCCGTCGCGCTTGCAGGGAATGAAGAGGTAAGAAAAAACTGAATTTTATGATAAGTTCGTATGTCAAGTTTTAATGAATGCAATTGTATGCTGGTGTACAGGAATATTTTTCTTCTTAATGTTCCCATACAACAGCATACAATTGCTGTCTGGGTACTTGTTTTATATTAATTTTTTTATGTTGTTATATGTTTTAATTAATTTTTTTATTTCTTCTGTTTATGAAATGAATATTATTTATTATTATTAAGTAACAGTGTAACATTAAATTGTGAAAATGTTTTTTTTATCTCTTAAGATACATACAATTTTTAACTTTGTACTTAAAATTTCTTTTTTTGCTTTTGTACTTAAAATTGTTTTTGTTTCTTTATCTCTTATGTTTATAAAATGAATATTATTCATTATTATTATTTAGTAACAGTGTAACATTAAATTGTGAAAATGAACCTGCAAACATACGGCTTTTTAGACGTTTTGTGAGACTAAAAATATTACAAAAATGTAAATAAAATAAATAGATCAATAAATAAAAAAATGTTCTTATTATTTTCTAAATATATTATTGTATTTTTCAATCATATTTTGTAATTCTGATGTATGTATTAATTAATTAATTAAAAAATTAAATGATTGATTGGTAATTGGAATTTAATTGTGTGAAAAGATGAAACTCAGAGAAATATTATTTAAATTGTATTTAAAATTGTTAAAAGGAAGCAAAATGATCATTTAATGGCTTGTAATTTCATCAGTAATCAGCAAATATTAAAGCTTAAAGCTACTTTTTTGTTCACCTGTAAACTTAACAAATTTGACTTAAATGCTACTGGAATAAAGGTAACGATTTTTTTTATTTTATTTAATTAATAATATAAATAATATTTTATTACAATGATACCAAGAAAATTTTTACAATTTAATTTTTTTTGTATGTACCCTTACCAAAAATAATTACGATTCTTGTGTGTGGTGAGGGATATATTAATAAGCTTGCATGAATGAGCCATTTATGCGTCTTGCTATCCACTGGATACGAAACACCTCAATTAGTATATCAAGATGGGGTATATGTATTTTACATTTGTCGCTATTACAGATTAATAATATAAAAGCAAAACAATTAACCGATATGATACAGGTCCACATAAGACGGCACGTAAAATGTTATTTATGAATCTTTATTTTTATTTGTTGTTACTTTGCATTTAGTTTATTAATATAAATCCCATCCCACATTTTTATTTATTCTTGCGCAAAATAAGTAGATAAAATTCCAAATTGTTAGTAAAAACATCAAATTATATAATTTTAATTGAATAGCTAAAATAAAACTGCTACGTTTTTGTTTTGAAAACAATAAGTCGATATGGTGATAACATTTTTTTTCATGTTGATAAAATGTAATTGGGACGAGCATAATAATATTATGTAAATAAATATTATGGATAATTGTTCTAGAAAAAGG
Organism: Agrypnia vestita; assembly: GCA_016648135.1. NCBI lineage: Eukaryota > Metazoa > Arthropoda > Insecta > Trichoptera > Phryganeidae > Agrypnia > Agrypnia vestita. The sequence continues at coordinate 100,100 of JADDOH010005871.1, forward strand.
TGCAATACTAAGCAGTTTTTTTAAAGATAGATTGATTTTAAAGACAGAAAATAAAATCAAATCTGAAACATTCTTAATTTATCATATCTTAGAAAGGTAGTATAAATATTGTGACATCATTAAATTTTAAACTATTATGGAATCTCAGAGAAAGTTTGGGAAAATTCTGCAATATCCGATTAAATCCAGACTTGAAAATTTTCACAATAATTTCCGGAAAATAACACTAAACTTAATCTTACATTAGCATAAAACTTTAATTTGAAAACGACTTTAATTAAATTATTGCAAAAACTAAATTTATATGAATCGATTTATATACGCCGTAACAGTAAAATTGTTGATATTTATACGTACACAAAAATATTATTTATTTTAGAAACATGCTTTTTTTTAATATAATGACACGTATACTTGGATAAGTTTCTTGGAGATCAGTCTCGAAAGCATGTATAAGGCAGTATATTTGTACAGATTTTGTACGGAGAGTAGAATAACACAAATGATTCGATTTTTAACGGCTACTTTTAGACGAGAGTTCAAAATTTCACACTATAAGAAAATTAACAATAAATTACTATATTGACGTTATAAAAGTACTTTGGTGATATCACCAAATATGAAGACCCCATGAAAATGATAGTGATTGAAGGGAGGCTGGAAGAAACCAGACCACATAGAAGGTGCCCACTCCTGAAAAATAAGAAATGCCACTGACCGGGGTGAATGACAATAGGTTATTCATACCACCATCCCCAATTATCCGAAGTTCTATGATCGTGTCTGCTCGCATCGAGAGTCAAACGAAGATGAATAAGATTGCATGTATTACCAATGCATTTAGATATTTCATTAAAAATTATGCATAGAATTAATTAATTTCGTGTGATTATCTTAAACTATTAATTTTTGGATGATCTAAGATTTTGAGTACGTTTGTTTATCTCAAAAGATGATTATTGGATAGTATGCATTTTTATTCTAAGGAATAAGTAAGTACTAAATGAATAATTTATCATGATAACGTTCTTTATCCTCTTCTGAACATTTAATTAATTACCAAACACGTGTAACGGTACTGACAAAATTCTTTTATTTTTCGTCATGACCCTTTTTGTTTTTGAGGCTCAATTAAAAAAAGGTTGCACGGAGTATTTCCATTTTTTTAATTTTTCTTTCACTTTGTTTGCTTCCTAAATTCTGTCCTTTATTCAAGCAGAAGATCGAGTCTATTTATAAATATTTTTTAAAATTATAAAAACACGCCTTTTAAAGTGTTTAATTTAAAAAACAATTATACAAATAATATTTACATAATATAATTACGAATAAGATAATTGACAATAATAATGAACGCAAGTTGGTCCTACTAACGAAAAAAATAAACCCTTAGTTTTATTGATCTGTTATAGATCTCTTATAATAGCCCTTGTCTAAAGCTGTTACTTTTATAGTATTTTCTTTCCATAAAATTTAATATCTTTACCCTCCTCAATTTCTGCTACGTAATGTGCTACGCACATTAAATTCTTATTTTACAGCTCAATATTATGACCGGTGGCTGAAAAAGTATAACCAAAAGGGCGCTTTTGTAACGACGGAGATTGAGGAGGAATTGTAGATAAGGAGGAATAGGAGGCTGTCTTAACTACCAAAAGCCTTTTTTTACATAAAATCTACAGAACAATAAATTTGGTTAAAGAGAATTCAGGCAAATGGCCGAATCGAAGCTTGTGGGTTAGATTTAAGTGTAGGTTACAATATATTTTTGTGATTTTCTCAAACTTAGGTATTTTAATGTTCACATTTACAGCAGGAGCGTGCAGTAAGAACAAGAAGCATAACTTTTTCCTAAGCATGTATTTTGAAAAGAAACTGATATTAGAGATTTATCTCGTCATATTCTACTTACAATTATCAACATAATATCATTCAGATTTTAATATTTCATTATATTATGCCAGATTTAATTTCGATATTTTCTCCCAAATATCTGTTTAAATACAAGTCATGCTTCTTGTTCTGAGTGCACGCCCCTAATTTACAGTGACCGCTATAATAATAATTGGGCTTTGTTGCTTGTTAAAATTATAAAAAAATGTATTTGCAAATTTGAATGTAATATAATTTTTAAAACCAAATGAATTAATAATTAGAAAGACATACAGAAAAATCTCGTCCACGAAAAAATATTTAGCTAATACCGGGATTCGAACCCGGGTCACCTCCTTTTCGGGGCCGGTGCTCTGACCACTAATCTATAGGAGGTGTAATTTTTCAGAACAAAATTCTGTGAAATTTTTAAAACAAAATTAATTAATCAATTAGAAATACATACATAAATATCAAATCCACGAAAGAATATTTGGCTGTTACCGGGATTGGAACTATGGATCTCCTCCTATCCGGGGAAGGCACGTTATCCAATTACGCTATAGCGGCCTTGTACATTTCCGTGAATATATCGACAGCGGTTGCAGCCAAATATTATTTCGTGGATTTGATTTTTCTGCATGTCTTTCTAATTGATTAATTAATTTAGTTTTAAATTTCACAGAACTTTCTTCTGAAAAATTTCAACTTCACAAATATGAAGGTGTTCTTGAATTAAAAATCGATTTTATCAAATGTGTCAAAATAAAATGAATTAATCGGCTAATTCTGTCGTCCATCTAGTGGTAGTATTGCAAAGTAATTTGAACTACCGTATCATAAACGTGGATTGCTCTATGGACAAAAACAAAAATTAATCAATTAATAAAAATGATAATTACATAAACGGTCGATATATTCACGGAAATCTACAAGGCCCCTATAGCTTAGCGGTCAGAGCACCGGCCCCGAAAAGGAGGTGACCCGGGTTCGAATCCCGATAGTAGCCAAATATTTTTTCGTGGATTAGTAATATAATTTATTTAATTTCATAATTTTTAATAATCAGCTAATGAGACGCCAGCTGGTTGTTAATTCGCAGAAATTGCCACTAAGCAAAATGTATGTACAAACATCTGTAAAAAATAGCCTGCCACTTTATTTTTTTATTTTAAGCGTAACTTTAAAACTTTTTTCATTATCTTCGAGCAAACTTCGCAGAAATTTAAGGAACACGCCACGACAATCTGCTAATCACTTGAGTTTAGTAATCAATGTTCTTACAACCTTAACGCAATCAATCTTCTTAACCCCTTTCAGAAAAAATACATCTTGACACACGCGCAAAAAATATCGACAAGTGTTCTCAAATTTAAGGATACGCAATCATTATTCTGACCCATATTTTGGAAAGACTTATTGAATAAACGTGGGATTATCCTGGAATTTTATATTAAGAGTTGTTGACAAGCTGTCAAGCAAAAAAGGGGATTTTGTAACAGTATAATAATAAATAAAAAATTGGTTGTACTATAGAAAGGCATTTTGGTAATAAAATCAATATTTGTATCAAATAAATAAAATAATAAAAATATAAAAGAGAGTGACTGCAGCTAACAAAGTAAATGGTCTGAATGCCATTATGGCCAATAAGAACCTGTCAAAAGAAGCAAGACTTGCGGTACATACTGGCTTTCTAGTGCCAACTCTTATATATGGAAGTGAATCCTGGAATTGGCAAAAAAAGAATAAAGGTAAACTGAATGCGGTGGAAATGCGGTCACTAAGACACTTGTGTGGAAAATTTTTGGTCGATAGAGTGAGGAATGAACAAATTATAAGTGAATGTAATGCTGGCTGTAGTGTGGTAGATAGGATAATGAATAGTATGAGCGAGGAAAGCATGGTAAAGAAAGTATATGGGGCGAGTGTTGAAGGCAACACGAATAGAAGGCGCCCGCGAAAGATCTGGCATGATCAAATACTACAAATATTGGAGGATGGCTCTGTTACGATCCTCAACAACCGTAGAGCTTGCATGAGAAGATGTATGAATGAACCTGAAGTAAGAGTTGTATGCGAAGATAGAAGCATATGACGTTTTATCCTCTCTGTCTACCCTGCGATGGTTTGTTAGCGAAAAAATATTTTAAAATTGTTAAGTAGTGCCCTGCTTACGATTACCTCCAAAGACTGTGGTAGAGTAATTAGTTTATTAAAATAATGCTTTAAATACCTATGTAACTTGAAAAATAATTATTCACAGATAAAGTCTTCTTGGTGTAGTGGCCAAGACACTTGCTTAGTAATCCAGTTTTCTTGGATACTGGCCTCATTCCGGACTGGCATGCGAGTTCTGTTTTTCATAGTATAAGACTAAGGTTTCATTTGAAAATAGTAACATTAATAATGCGACATTTATTACATGTACGTATCTCTATTTATAAATATTTATATAATATTTCCTTAAAGAAAATAATACATGTGAACAAAAATGTGAAACAAATAAGATGAAAGGTATGCAGAAAAAATCTATCTATCGAAAAAATATATGGTTACCATCTGTATGTTTTTGGGGATTATGATATCAATTTCGCTAAAGTAAGCAACAATGATAACGAAAAAATTGAGACTTATAAGCACATAATATATTATACATGTTCTATGTTAATGATTAATCTATTCCGGTTATAACCAAAAAACAAACTTTATCGTTATATTCAAGCCCATTTTCCAAGCATACAATAAGGAAATATGTAAGAAATGTAGTCAGACTGACCAACGACTATAGTTTCTAATGAAAGTAAACACATTTAATGAAGGATAAACAAAGCAAATACAAGCGACAAAAATATTCCATTAGTAGTCGTGGTCATATGCTTGCCCGGTGAATTTTTTGTGTAATATAAAAATGGATCACATAATTATTAAACCGCTCGGAAGCCCTTAACTGTTATAATTAAGTAATTCAAGATTTTTGTTAATATAAGTAGATTTCATAGTACCAAATCGAAGTATGTAATAGAATCTAATCGCTTCCGATTAAGATATCGGTTTTAAAATTTTACCAGGGATTTTCACATGGCTAATTTAGAAATATTATAAATACAGGAAAGTATTGATAAAAACTTGAATATTACAAACAACCAAATAAGTTTTGAAAATAGCCCTTTCTTAAACCTGTCGCCTCTGCAATAACTTTTTACCTTCTTGTCAGAACAGTTTGTTAATTATTTTGTTTGTAAAATGGTACCACAAAGGGAATTATTTTAGTTGACATGGAATATACAGGCCAATTTTTTTTTCAAAATATTGCGCTAAATGGTGGGTAATAATAGTCGCTTTATATTATTTAGACCGTGTTTTATTCGGGTAAATACGGTACCTTTTTCTTTATAAATATAAATATTATTCTTAATTAGTACGAGTTAAATAATTTTCCTAACAAGAAGTACACCTTTAGAGCATTTATAATTAAAGAATATAAAAAAATTTCTTTTCTTAAGAGTAGTCGTCAATTATGTACTAATGTAATTAAAAATTCCAAGAGCTTTCTGCTGTTGAACTTCAAGTGGGATGTTTAATGTAGTTATAATTATTATAATTCCACGTTTTTCTCTCGCGCGGGAAATTAATTTACAGAAAACAGTGATGGCGGTCGAGGTACCAAGTACACAATGGAGCATTTAATGTGCCAAATGATGTCACAAATTATTGTAAAACACATTTCTGCAATTAGCTAATGCACATTTTCAATTTGGAATTTTTTTCAATCCTCCATTTGATGTAAACCAAGTAGTGTTTCGTGAAACGTGTATAATAACTGAAATTAATATATTGAGAGAGTTGTTTATAAGGCTAGCCGATATTGTTCAAAATATTTTTTAAATTTTACAATTTTAATGGATAATTTCAAAATAATAATTTATTTGACTCTTAAAAGTGTATCATGGAAAATATCAGCCAAATGCTCACATATAGGTTATTCTTTCCAATCCCGGGTGAAAAAAACTGATCAATCTACGCGAATATCAAATCTCTTCCCGGTTTGACCAGCTGGAACCCACCGATTCATTTTATCGTTCGAGACGAGGAATGAAAACATGAAATGATTCTATAATTCTGGCGACAAAAGGAGAATTCTTTGAATAAGGAGAAAAAGAAACAAGATTATAAAATTACAGACACGCAGTTACGTTGAAAAAATGTTTCGAAAGAGAGCTTTTTTTCTTTAAAACTTTCATTTTATACCCTACGATATTTATTTTTTCTAAACAAAAAACATAAAGTTACAATTTAACATGTTCCAAATATTTCTTCATTCAAATTTCTCAGTAGATAAATTGTCTAGTTCTTACTCGCACAAAAAAATAAAGAAAATACATCATTTTTATTAATCCATAAACAAATATATGCAAAATATGAAACAATTAAAAATTTTAAGACATTTTAATTATATACCACATTGCAAAATCATTCGATTGATATTTTGGAGGAAACACAGGTACTACACAGACACAAGCTCTTGCAAGAACATTTTTCATTACATTTTGGTATAATTTATTAAATTTTTTGCAATTTTTTGTATTTCAACTTTTGAATTTTTATTACCGTAAACTCTTTTTTTATGTAGCACTTAAAAAAGCAGATGCAGGTAATTCAGGTGAACAAGGCGACCAAATAATATCGCTAAATCATTATGCAGTCAGGAAACGCTTGGCGCAAAATTGCGTCGTACCGAGAGCTGTATGCGATTTTGAACCATCCCCTTGAAACTGCATATTCGAATGTATTCTGAACATATCAATATTGCTATTTCTGTATCTTGGCAGTTATTTATAAGATTGTAATGCCGCCAATTTTGACGTTTTAAGTTCGACAGGTTTGAAATAAATAAATTGCATCTCTAAAACGTAAACAAATGTTAAGTTGCTCATAATTTGTGAATAACTTAACGTTTGCTACGAGCTCTACCAGACTTTGGAAAACATTGCAAATTATTTAAGGCCTTTGTTCTTTGGAGCCAACTGATTTAAACCAACAAAACACAACATTTTCTTTGAGTATTCTCGATGAGCTATCCATTTCGATAAAATGTTTTAATTATTATAAAACCTTGTTGCAGTATTCCATAATGAATTTTTAAAAGTTTTAAATGATGTATAAAAATGTTTCATGATTTTATTTTTTTATAAAACACATCGATTTTCTATAGAAAAAACATCCACTATCATGTATATAAAAATATTTTCAAATACTGGTTATATAAAAAATATATGCTATAAACATGGCCATTAAAATTGAATGAATTAATCTTCAAGTTTGTGTTTGCTGGGGTATTATGCCGTGTTGTTACGACCTTTCGTTTTGTTATACGTGGGGCAAACGGCGCGTACCATTTCCAAAAGGGTCAACGAGCACAAACGGGCATGCAAACTCGGTCATCCAGAAAAATCAGCACTGGCTGAGCATTTTCTGGATACCGGCCATCATTTTGCATTCGAACCGAAAATCCTTGGAAAGCCTAAGAGTCACCATGCGCGTCTTATCAAGGAAGCACTAGAAATCTACAAGCATCCGATAAATATTAATAGAGATGATGGTCTCAAATTAAAAACATCTTGGTATCCGGCGCTTCAAAGTCATTCTCGTCGCAGACTCCGCAGAGATAGTGATCAGACAACAGATGAATCATACATACAACACAATACAAACACATCATGACTTCGGCACGGTATTGCAAGCCGATACTTAACCATAACACCAACATTCAAGACAACACATCAGCCCTGATGATGGACCCTGCAATGGGATCCGAAACGTCGGCCCGAAAGGTCGTAACAACACGGCATAATACCCCAGCAAACACAAACTTGAAGATTCTGAGTGGCCGTGAAAACCTAAAAACATTCTGAATGAATTAACTTTTGAAATGTAGCAAAATGTAAAAAAAAAACAAATTTGTTGCTGGGTAGGCCAATTTAGAATAGGGTTAAGTAATATAAATTCAGCACATGCGTGATTAAAACCTGAATAAATGTTGCTTTTCCGTTCTTGATAATTTATTATTTTGGAGACAGCATTTTCATACAGTCGGAAGTCTTTTTATATTTATTCAACGAAAAATTATTTCTCGCCAAATAACTTTTGCTTCCTTTCCTTTTCATTAAAAAAATTATACCAATTGGGTAACTTACTCATATGAAAAAGGTCTGTGTGGGTTTTGTTCACAAAAGGAAATTTTAATATAATTTATTTTTTAGGAAATAAATTAACTAAATGATTTGAACACAGCTTCATCAGCTTGATTTGTATTGTTAATATGCAAAGATTTAATAAATATCTTCTATAATCGTCTTAGGCATATGCAGTTACGATGCACTTGCAATCTGATGACCTTTGAATATGAATATGAAATAAATAAAAAATATGAGACGTAGCGGACGTGTATTATATTACTGCTAGAGCGATACATTGCATATTTAAATAATTTAATAACATATCTCGTAAGGTATCTTATGCGTTAATTGATTAAGTAAGACAGTGTACCACTTAACTTTTTTATACATACAATAAATTATATTTTCAACATGGAATTTTTTCGGGGTTATAGGTCACGATTGCCTGCAGCCATATTGCATTAATACACACTTGCAAAATAATATGAATAATTTTTAATAGAAAACATGTATTACTAGAAAATTACCTATTGGAACTTTGATAAATTTTAAATTTATTCGATTATAATTGAGATTAAATATAACAAAATCTACATCTAACAGGACTAGATGTCACCGAACACATTCCACCTTTCCTACACCTTGGTATAGTGCACGCTCTACCAAAACCCTTTGTCTATGATATATTATTCAACCTTGAACTGCTGTGTTTGCTTGACGTGTTTTGTTGAGGTTTGTGTGTGCCCAGTTTACGTGATCGTAAAGCCTTCTGATAAAGATTAAGGTGCCACAAGAAATCCTGATCTGCTGCCCTTCTGATAAGGGATAAACCAGCGTTGTGTTTCCTTTCGACCTGGATCAAAGGACAAAGGTAAGAGCGTGTTTCCTTCTGACTTTTCTTTCCTTCCAGGAACTTATTAGTCATATCGTGGCCTTCTTCCCTCACTACTTGGGTGCATTAACGCTCTGACGCTCTGCCGCTCGCCGCTCGTATCGTACACGAGGCCTAAGAGTGCATGTTAAATAAACACAAACATAACTAAATTGTTTTTAAATGCCTGATCACAAAGGTGCTTTAAATGTTAAAAATATTAAGTATATCCAAAAAAACTTCGTGGCACATTATTTAACCTGAATATATTCTAATAATCCAAATTAAATAGATTTCAAACAACACAAAGATATATTAACACTTATGTCTCCCAAGTGACCATAAGCGACATTTTGGTTGGCAGTACTGCGGTTGTTTTGTTCCAACCTACACAAATGTACCAGCTCGACGGTATGGAGGGCACCTCGGGGAATATCGGCTTTATACTGGTCGTTAGATGCCTGGCATCGTATTAAGAAGAGGATGTCTGGAATAAATCTCAGAGGCTGGAACGAATCAGTGATCTGCTAACATTTCGGCTATAATGATTTATATTTCATTAATTATTATATTAAATTCACTTTTCTTGTAAATAATTCATTCCTCGATAATTAGACCAAAATAAATATATCACAGTATGCAAAAAAAACATCTTTCTTCCGTGGAAAAGTAAGCTGCCACTGAGATTTCAATATCTTAATATCAATATCTGAACAAAATCATTTTAGCAAATAGTTACCTACAAAATTTGTTTTTACAATGGTTCTTAATAAGTTATACTTGTACACTTTCAAATTTAATTTTAATGTAGATAACTACGGTGTATCCTGACAAAGAGACCATTGCCCTCAAAATACGTTGATTACTTCATATATTGTGGTTTTAAAGGAAGGGATTTCCCTTTATTATTATAAAATAATTATTTTTAGTTATCACAAAACTATTTCGATATCAATATATTATAGCTTATTAAAAATGCTTCGACACTTGTAAAATATTCATAAAATTGTAGCTGTGCGCGGTGGCGAGCAATTTGGCCGTGTTAGTAAATTTTAAAACTTACATCCTCAATAATCAGATAGATTTTAAGAAAGTGTGTTTAATATTTGACTTTAAAAGGCATTTATGATCGGTTCAAGGTATGGGATGCTTGTTCAAAATCTTATATAAGATTATATTATATATAATAATATATATTATAGAATTTATATTATATATATATATATATTCTCATATATATAGATAATAATATCTTTTTTGTTATATATATATATATATTATATATATATATATATATATCTAGCATCTATCTATTTGTATATATATATATTAGTATATAGTATCCATTAATATATTAATATATATTTGTTTACTTGTTTATAACAATAAATACAGTAACGTTACTATAGAGTGTTCATTATAAACATTATATTTTTCGTGCTATATATCTATACCTATAAAACTCAATGTCTGTCTGTCTGTTCTCTATACAAATCCACACCGTTTGTCCGATTCGATTCAAATTTTGTATACTTATGCTTTAAAACCCGGCGGGTAACATAGGCAACATTTCCCCCCTATTCTCATACCCCTTCCCCTCTACCTGATATATTTTAGATGCAAATCTGTGCCGTTTGACCAATCGGACTCAAAATTTGGAAACTTGTTCTTTAGGACTCGGCGGGTAACATAGGCATCATTTCCCCCTAATCTCATACCCCTTTTTTTCCCCCTGATATATTTTCATTGAAAATCTGTACTGTTCGACTGATCGGACTCAAAATTTGGAAACTTATTTGTTAGGACCTGGCGGGTAACAAAAGTGACATTTCCTCCCTCCCCTTTTACCTTTTACCCTCCACCTGATATATTTTAAATGCAAATCTGTAACCGTTAGACTAATCGGACTCAAATTTTGTAAACTTATTCTTTAAGACCCGGTGGTTAACATTGATGACATTTCTTCCATATTCTTTTACCCTTTCCCTTCCCCCCGATATAATTTCAAAGCAAATCTATACCGTTCGAATCGAAACTTTGTTTAACCTCTCAAATTTGTTTTCAACTTAATTCTCCCGTGCGACGCTAGTAAGACATAAATCTCATCCTTCAAGAAGGATTTCCAAAATATAATTTCATTAAAGAGTAAAGGTTGTTATTACGATCGTTAGACATATTTAACTGAAACTGGGTGCGGATATTTTATACGAACCGTATGTTTTTCCGAGAAACGATTCTCGAAGTTTCGTTGAACTCTTATTCAACGTCATCAGGAGGACGACCTTTACCCGCAGAGGTAGAGGGCGGACTGATAACTACTTTCGAGGGCGTAAATTATATGCACTTTGTTGTGGAGTATTCACTTCTTCTACAATAGAGGTCGCCAATGTGCAATATGTACTAGTTACGTCGGCGGACTTTACTGCGACGTCTCTCAAGGGTTGAATCAATGTCGTAAGAACAGGGCGCAAAATACTTGATAGTTTGTAACTTTATACTATACTTTTACTTTAATTAAATTTGAATATTAATTTTATAAAAATTTCAACTCAAAGGCTCTTTGGTGTAGGTACTTAAATATTGTCAAACTGTCAAAATGAACCACCCCAGCGAATTAATTATTTCTTTAATAAATGAAAAATTATTTGTGGTAACATTATTTATGGTAATAATAACAAAAACTTTTTATAAACCACTATTAATTATAGTGGTTTATAAAAAGTATTATATTTATAAAAAATAATAATAATAAAATAATTAATAAATAGTGGTTTAGTATTTTCTTGTTATTAATATAATTATTATTTTTTATATAATTTCGAGACTCACTTACTTCTAAACCTCAATTCTGTCATAATCTTAATTTTGATTTAAACTCGTAAAACACAAAAAGGTATTCTAAAAAATACTTAATTATATCAATTTCAAATATAAATTACATACATTTGAAGATTACGGTTAAAATTATGATTTGAATATTATTATTTTTAAAATCAGCGACATTCAATGAATAAATTATTATAATTAGGACAGAACAATCAGACAAATTTGAGCTTTAGCTTTTTAGTGTAACCAGTACAATAAAGTATTGGTAAAACGTACTGTAAGAAATTAGAGGGTTTTAAAATTTTAAATGACACATTGCTGGCGTAAGTAGTTTCAAAATACTTAATGTCGTACGTATACGTGCTTACAACATAAATTTTTAGCTATTAAATTTTTAAATGGATAAATATTTACAGGAAAAAAATTAAATCATTATATTCTTATTATATATCTATTGCAATCTTGCAGTACAATCCATAAATAGTTTTTTTCGTATGTTTGGTATACTATTTGCCGTGAAATTAAATGCCATACCAAGCTCTTTGCATTTGCAAATGCATTTTTTTATCAAATATGTACGTGTTAATTTTATATCGCGTTTAATTTAAAAAAAAAATAGCAGAATTATATTAATATTCATTTCTAAGAGTACTTGATTTTTTAAAGCTTAGACTTAAATAAGAATTTTTGTATTTCAAACATTTAAGGAAAATGTGTAGGTTTATAATATGTGGCTTGACAGATGTGTGCATGGCTAGGGAAGGTTTAAAAATAATTAAATTCGTTTTTTATATTTTACTTTGATGAAATTTGTTGAACTTATTTCTGTACTTTGTAAATGACAGTAATGAGATGGAAGTGCTTATTTTAAGATTTGAATAAAAAACTGAACTCTATGTATGTCACATAAATTGGCGATCTTTCAATACGAATCCTTCACCAAAACTCACTTTATTGTAGACTCTAGCTTCCATGACTCTTCACATTATTAATATTTGCAGTCGATGTTGTGCTCTCTATGTGGCTTTATTCCGCGATCGGCATATTTATCTTCGATCGCTTTCAAACTATAATACTACTGCATTTTTTCCCGTTTACCTACTTCGTGAACGAAATTTTCAATGACGCTCTTAATGAAAGGAGAGATGGTTAGTTTTTTATTTATTTAATATAACATACAATTTATTACATTTTATTTGAGTCTATGAATCTATAACTTATTATTATTATTGTACAGTATACCGATATTGCATACCTAATTATTAGGAAATTAAAATTTAATTTATAATGTTATATCCGATCTCGCCATTAGCCGAGCGTTAATAATTTTTATTTTTTTCCTGTTACATATTGGTTTGATTTCACTTAGTACCTATATTATAACATATATAATTTCCCAAGAAACCATAGGGAATATTTGCAGTATGAAGATTTATGTCATCGTTAACCATTACGTCTTGCATTAAAGTCGAGTTTGGATAGGGATACCTCTTCAGAGGATAGAATGGAAGGGCTCACCAGGTTTAAATGCTCGAGTGTGTATGTGGTAAAGTATTAATGTACTACCCTAGTCCATATCAAGGTAAAAAAATAAAGTGTATGCTTTGAGGATACGTTTAGGAAGGTATATATTATGCAAAGCGGGCTCTCTAACATCCGGTATTCGATAGACCTATGTAGTATGTTGCGGTGTGTTTTATTGAATTTCACATTTACTAAAATATTTGACATCGCGGAGTGCGCGCGGTATGATACTGACAGAGCCAATGAAAAAGTAGAGGAACGACCTGCACAACTCGAAAAATCGCGCGTATACGCGCAGCAATTGTTCTGGCGTCCTTGGGATAACGTTCAGCAGATGGTATATAATATATGTAGGTATTTATGTGACATTATATAATGCGAAAAAAAACAAAGGTCGCGGGTTCGAATCTCACTCCAGACCAGCAAGTTAGTCCTATTTTCATAGCACAAGCGTTTAGCTTAGTTAGAAAATAGTAAGAATATTGATGTGACACGTATTCCGTGTACGCATCTCTATTTTATTAAAAAAAATTACTAAATGATTTACTGTGACGACAGATGGCAGTGCCGAAAACTAATGGCCGAGGACCTGGTGGCTGTGGTGATAAAATAAGCAATCCTTTTTAGTTCATTTTACCCAATTTTGAGTTTTTATTACCTAGTTTTTCATTAACCATCTATTATATTCTACTAAGGGCCAGTTGTGTGATTTGGTGGAAAACGCAATAATTGATGGTTTAAACGAAAGACAATTATAAAGCACACGTTGATACAGCTGACCTTAAGGGATAAAAGGGATAAAATAGTTTAATAAATCGTAGATCGCTGCCGAAAATTGATAAGCCCACATTTTAGTGAAATGGAGACAATTATGTGTCTGTTGGTTCTTTGATATTGGTAACGCAATTATTTAACATCTTGTTTTTTCAAGAAAATATCGTCCCTTATTTTTCTAAAATTAGACAGGTTAGTAGACACATTTACAAAATTAACCAAAGCAATTATTAATCAAAACTTGATGTGTATCGTGGCAAGTAAACAATATCCTAATTTCGGAGAGGAATGTCAAACTTTGAAATTGCGTTTGTTGCACGTTTTAGGGACTAACCGCAGTTAGGTACTCCACGAAATGTTAGGTAAAAAGTCAAAATAGTGGTGAAATTTTGGAAGTTCACAAATGTTCACAAGAAATCACAAAATTCACAAAAAAATTAATATCAAATAAATAAAACTCTCATTCAAAATGATATATGTTTTTTTTTTTTTTTTTTTTTTAAAAAATAGAGATGTGAACACGGAATACGTGTCACATCAATATTCTTACTATTTTCAAACTAAGCTAAGCGCTTGTACTATGAAAATAGGACTAACTTGCTAGTCTGGAGTGAGGATCGAACCCGCAACCTTTGGATCACGAGGCCAGTGTCCTAACCACAAGACCAACAAGCTACTCGTTTCAATGTTTCAAATGCGACTTTTCATTTAGGATATAAAAAATACGATAGATAAATTAAAATATTATTTTTGCAATTTGCGTCCATCAGAAATATTAATATGGACTTTGCACGACTAATGGTGATTGATAAATGAATGCTCTTTGTTGATGTCCAATCACAGCGTTCGATTCCACTAACAATTGCGTCCAGACATATATTCTATTTTCAGAGAATATTTCAATAAATCGAAAATAATATGAACGTAACATTTATTACTTATAATTAAGATAAATACTTTTAATTAAAATTTAAGGCTAGTTTACGGGTACGTGAGGAGGTAAGTGTATTACTAGCCGTAAACCCGTGAAAAATTAAGGTACATAATAATAATTAATAACGACCCTTGCATATAACCCGAGCCGCACGCTGGTTGACGTGCCACACTCGGGCGCCCGCACCTCGTTAGTGACTAGTCTTCCTCAGTGTTGCTGTTGTAATTCCAACGTGATTCCAGTGAGTTACGGACAGACGAATGGACATTCGAAATTAGGATATTTGATGTATTTACCAATGCATGAAATATTGATATTCATTACGTTTATAAAAAAAAATATAATTAATTCATTCTAATTATAGTTCTTTTTACTCCTTTTCTTTTAACCTGTAGCGTCTGCTTGCTTGTCTGTCGAAAAAACTTTGGATCAATTTTTAACCTTTTTCCCGTGATCCAATCTAGAAACTTTTCAGGCAGACTCACGGCGACGATAAAAATGATCTAACAAATTTTAGTTTAAAAAAAATAATAATTATAGTATAATTTTGGATTCTTCGAAATTTTTATTACTCCATTTCGTAGCGTCGCCCGACTCGAGCCCAACGCGTGGGGTAAGAGCCAAACCTGTTTCAACTAGTAAATGAGAAAGGGAGTGTAATAAAAATTGGTTTTTATGGGTTAGCTATTTAATAAATTACGTATACCTTCTTCTCTCCTCTTCCATCAAAATATTTAAAAAAAAAAACGCATTATATGTCTCACACACATCGCACCTATATCAATTATTACTATATGCTTATCTGGCTCAAAAAAATATTCATAAATTCCGATACGTAATTTTGGCAGGTGGTTGTATTGTATAATAAATCACATCGGTGTCACCAGTGTGGCGGATGATGTAATGCGTGTATTCGCGAAGGAATCAGTGTGACTGTGCACCTTTTGCCAAAGTGCACAATCAGTTTGATGCGTGCCGAGTAAACCCTGAAGGCGTGTGCGTGAAATGTGTGTACGACAAGGCTGAGCGGGATGAATAGAAGGACGTACTCACAATTAACTCATTGGTTTATTGAAGACACAAAACTCTACATGTTTGGAGGATGCATTATACAATAATATACGGAGAGCGAGTTTGAGCGTGGTATCGCGGGCGCCGGTCAGTGAGAGAATGGCGCGGTACCGGAGGGCTAACTGGTCGGTACTTTGCCGGCGCCGCGGGCGGTTTCCCTCGAGCGTGATTGGTCCATTTGGCACGCTCGAGGGACTAGAGTCCAGGCTGGTCTGGCTCACCACATAATTAAATATTAATTTCCTCCGCGCAGTAGGTACCCAGCCCCGAATTCCCGCATACGGGTGAGAATACTAACCATTGCATAGCACCAATAGATATGAAATATACATAATAATAATAGGAAATCTTAAGTTAATACAGGAATAAGCTCTTCAATTAAGCTTGCTACAAAGTTCACCAGGTGTTACTTTTTAAAAATTTAATTTTACGAATAAATAAATATTGCCAAGTAAATCAAAATACAAATCAATGCATGAATTTCTAACTTAAAAAATCAGTATTATAAATTTAAGTGATAATTTAAAAGCACAGCGAAAGGAGGACTAGCAAGATTTGTGTACGAGTAAAAGATAACGAGATCGATACTCGGCGCCTCCAAATTCTTTTTCAAATTATAACATTATCGGAGGCGACTGGTACCGGTAAATTTTTTTTAATTTATCAATCAACAGAATTATTACTTCCTGGGTTCTGTTTCATACATTATTGCAGAGTCCCTCAGAAACACGCTCTCAACGTAGCAATATCAAAGTGTAATATATTCAAATCAAATCTGTGGAACATCTTTACAAAGGCAAACACGATCCCTGATTTCCGACTTCATTCCTCCCAGATCAGAG
Source organism: Agrypnia vestita (assembly GCA_016648135.1). Taxonomy (NCBI): domain Eukaryota; kingdom Metazoa; phylum Arthropoda; class Insecta; order Trichoptera; family Phryganeidae; genus Agrypnia; species Agrypnia vestita. Next base: position 116,993 of record JADDOH010005871.1, read on the forward strand.
ATCTCCCGGAGGAATGCAGTCAGCGTTGTTCAGAAAACTAAAAATCAAATGGTTAAAACCAATTATATTAGTCGAGCTAAACTAATATAATACATATATTTTTTATACATTTGGAAACACCCTTTATGCAGACACAGGACATTGTGAACGAAACCCTCGGGTGGACAGAAGTAGTGACCGATCGCGTTCATCGCTTTTCCGCTGTACGGTGCTCAAATTCAAGGGCTATCCATATATGTTAAGTACCCGTGTAAGGAAAGGAAATCCATTTTTACTCCCTTTCTTTTAACTCGTAGCATCTGCTTGTCGGCTTGTGGGCTTGTCTGCCGAAAAAACTTTGCATCGCTTTTTAACCCTTTTCCCGTAATCCAATCGAGCTGAAACTTTGCAGGCAAACTCGTGGCGATTATAAAAATGATCTTACAAATTTTTGTTTAAATTTTTTAAAATTATTATAGTATAATTTTCAATTTTTCGATATTTTAACTTTTTTTTTTTTTACTCCCTTCCATTTTTTTTTACTACTCCCTTTTTTTTTTTATTACTCCCTTTCATAGCGTCGCCCGACTCGAGCCCGAGGCTTGGAGTATAAACCTATTTCAACTAGTAAATGTGATAGGGAGTATAATAAAAACGGTTTTTATGGGTTAGTTTTTTATATATTATTTTTCAAAAGTCGCATTTTAACTTCACTTAGGTCAGCGATAGTCCAATTTTTTAAGCCTTACAAAAAATATCATTTTTCCAAATTCATTTTGCAAAAAAGGCCTCAGTTTCGGCGACAAATTCCTCTTATGATGTATACTACTTTCCGTCAAGCCTCTATAGTCACATTAATCGAATGGATGGGGATGCATAGTAAGGTACTGGAAAGGGAAAAGGTCACGATTAGATCTTTATTATCCTCTTCAAATTAATTGTTGATAACCTGGTGACAACACTATACAAATCTTTATAACATCCAAATACATAATTTACAACTTTTCAAACAATTTTTCATGTGAATCTAACATATGGTGTAGTAGGTACCTAAATAAAATCTTGGATTCAATATTAACCCACTACTTGTGTCTACATCTTTAAGATGAGCTGTTTCAAATTTTATAAAATAATCTTGTCAGACGTGTCTTGAATCCTCAACTTTCAAATAGATACATGAAAAGATACATTAGAATTTTCTTGAAGACACTTAGGATAGGTGTGTTGTGAGATGTCAGAGATAAGGTGTGAATTTAGGTTTTACAGTACATCAAAATACAATTTATCTCTTAGTCTCTATTTATAAAAGACGTCTCGGAAACAACTGTAACTCTAACTGTATATATATATATATATGTGTGTGTGTGTATGTGTGTATGTATACTCTTAAAAAACATTACAAGCTAAGAATAAAATAAATATGTTTAATATGGCGCAATGCGGAAAAAATCGCGTGCACGGTGTATTTATTAAATTCAATACAGTGTAATACTTAACTGTAAGCGATATAAAAATAAAATTTTATTTAGCCACATATTTCATATCAATCGATATCTCAAAATAAGTTAAAATAATATATTAAAAAAGTCGCTTAGAATTCACTTATGCATAGTGTTATGCTCCATAACATTGCAATTAAAATTACAGATTCTTACCTACTTAAAAACTGGGATAAAGTGTATCGCTAAAATTTTTTGATACCTTGATAAAAATCTAATAACTTATAGGTAAATATAGCGTAATTGATAAAACAGTGTGATGGCAATAAAAAGTTGCGAATGTGAGTCTCGATAATTATCTATTCAATGGCTCTTTTACATTCGGGAATAATAGGCTTTGCGTGGGGGATTCCTTAAAGATGTAAAAAAGAATGTAATATTTTAATAAAAATATTTAAAAATTAGTATTTTTGTATCATAATTTAAATTCAACGTCCATCTTACATGATTACTTTTCATCATAGCGATATGACAGTCGGTCCCTCCAATTAATTTAGCCGTCGGCGTCGGGACTAATCAAAAAATGGCTTAATTTTTTCATGTCTCGAACTTTGAAGAGGGTCGCGGTAATAATTCAAACGCCCACACCACTCCCACAAGGGTTCTGTTATTTTCACTTTCCCAACTCTATCTGAACAGTGAGTTTAGTGTTGACATTTCTTACTAAGCACACTTCCACTCAGATCCTCCCTGCGTTGAAATGATAACTTCCCATATGATCCTCGCAGTTTCTCTACAGATGCTCAAAGCAAAATGCTGTTTGTATAACATTTATTTTATTCATAGCTTACAGAGCTTACAAAAATATTTACTTTCAAAAAAATTCAATATTATTTTGAAAAAAGTCATGTGACAGGTGTGCAATGGAGCTCTGACGTGAAAGACACGTGCCAGACACGTAAATGTTTTATTTATTTAGCAAAAAAGCCAATTTACTCAAAAAAGCCAAAACCCCCAGCAAAATTTGTCAAGAAAACATCAGAAATAGTGCGTAAGAAAGTAACTTAACACATTTATATATCATATTGAAAAACAAATTAGATTAATCACTAAGAAGAACTGTGACGTGACGTTCGTTGGATTCAGCGCTTTTTCACGCTTTTACGAATACACTTAATGTAAGAATTCATCCCGCAAGCAATAAGTACTTTAGAATAGTAAATAAATGTTTGGTTATTGCTTGTCCGACATTATATTGGCCCGATATCGCGACGGCCATAGCGGCAGAGGGGAGCACACCGCGCTACGCGTAGATCGCTCAAATCTGAAACGCAGACTGGCCCTCACTATGTAATCTAATGATTTACACTAGCAGAAAAGGTACATACCTCCTTCATATTCTGAAATTTTCGTAGAAATGGCACCACCAACTTATTCAATCTGTTTGTTCCAGAATTTTAAATCATTCCTTTTTTTCTGTTCCTATGATCTTAAGTAGGTACATACATTTTTAGTTATTTCATAAAATTTGTTCAAATAATTTATTTCACCACTCTTTTAAATTATAACGTTCACCCCCGAAGATTTTCAGTTCAAATAACTTCACAATCTACGCCGTGTAGTAATGATTTAAATAATATCATTTTTCAGTTTCTATTTATTGGCTGGAAATCAGACGTAGTTTTTTTTTGACGCGACGCCAGTGTCATCTACTTTACAGTGAAGAATTAATATTTACCAATTTTGGATACAATTGTCGCATGTAATGACGTAGAAGAATATGTGTATGGATAATTCAGTAGAACCATTTTCGAGATTTTTTGATTGACAAACCCAAATCAGCATGCGTACAACGATGCCAGTTGTACCAATATTTGGAATAAATATAGTTTACTGTAGCTTATTGTTTGTAATTCTTGGCTTTATTTCGTTGTGTTACTTAAAGTTTGCCTTTTATTTAAATGAAAAAAATATAAGTTGATTAATTCTAGAATTGTACCAAATTTCTCATCATCAAAAGTGAACATTGCTTAACCTATTTAAATTTACCAACGAGATTGCAAGATCACAAAACATGTGGAATCTAATTTATTAATAAATTTATACCTTAGATATGAAGTCTTTGTTCTGTCAAGACTAGTCGGCATTGATAATATGTTTTACAGTAAGATATTTTTTCATGATCCTCTTTTATTTCAATTTTCTCCCCTCAAAGCTGGCGCGGAATTCAGGGCTGCCACAAATTGGCGCTAACAACTTATTCTTCTATCGTTACAAATTGGCTACCAACTCGAAGCAGCAAATCCCTTTCGCTACAAAATGTACAAAACAATCGATCGATCGAATAAAAATTGTTACCTCGGGTTTATGAACCCGGATATTTTAGGTTCCTGGGAACATCGATACCGATTTCGCCACAGAAACTATAATAGTGAGACATTCGAGACTTAAAATATTTAGTCATTATAAATGATTAATCCTTTATTCCATTTTCGATAGGAACAATATATAATTTTGATAGTTAGATTTTTTCTGTGTATCTTTTTTATTGTTTAATATAATTTGTCATATACCCTTAACAAATATAAATTAGTTAATAATGTTAAGAAAAGCCAGTTTTTAAGTTAACAATTGTTTACTGAGTTTTTTATTTTACTAATATTTAATTGTGTCTGGGTGTGGCGAAAAATCATAGCTACGTGATGATTATGATAAGTAACAAAAAACACAATTATAAACAATAATATTAATATTTCACAGTGAAAATTGATATAAACAAAAAACAAAACTGTGTTTTTTGTTTAGATGCTTTATCACGTAATTTTTTTTTTTAAATCTCGTATAAAAATGAAAAAGAAATGTTAAAAAAGATTTTAAAAATCCCTAAAAAACGGATAAATACTTTTTAATGTAATTTAAAAAATTTTTCGTAAAGAAATTACTTAGAGACAACGAAATTATCATAATTGGGATAGGCGATTTAACAAAAAATATATACCTAGATATATATTATCGTATACAGAGAAGAGGGACCCACCAAATACCCAGGGTCGTTTTATGAGCAATAGCTCCCATATTGGCCCTACGCTTTCGCCACCCATTTTCGTCATTTTTTTAAAGCCAAAGTGGCCGTATTCACCGCCCCGACGACTCGTGGGAAGGCGAGCTTGACGGCGAGGCGTCCACACCAAAACTCTTTTCTGCCTCCAAAGCGCAGGGACAAATAACAATTGGAATATAGGTAGGTACTTATCATCTATTAAGTGGGAATCGCAAATTACATATGTACTGTAATGCTACAGTACAAGATAAGCATAAGGATAAAAACACAACATGTAAACATACAACTTAAGAGCCAGATTAATTAAAATGAATACAGAATTATACCTTAGAGACAGTTATTAGAGTAATTCACTCGCTTCAGGGAAAAATTGAAATAAAATAACAAGCACAAACATCAAGGGTGGATGTTTGTGCTTGTAATTCAAAATGAATTCATTCAAAATATTTAAAAAAATATATTTTGAATGCATTCACCGAAGATTACTAATTTAGATTTATTCTAGATTTTATGTACCTATCTATCCCTTTTGAAATCATGTTTCCTTTAAATTTATAGGACGTATTTCCTATAAAATCTCGAATTCAGTTCATCCTAAATCAGTAATCCCCGATGATTGCATTTAATTTTTTATGTTTGAAAAAGTGATCACAATAAGTACATTTACAGGTAAACGGTGTCAGAAAACATACAGAATATAAATCGTAAAAAAGTATAGATGAAAATTTGGGCTCCAAACGAGTATGTCTCGGGTGTTATATCTTTTACAAACTGTACAAATGATTTTTTTCTTTGTTATCTCATAAAATTGAAAAACATTTTCATTATATTTTTGGGATACAATGCTCTTATAACATTTTAACGAGTAGGTAATTTATTTTTTATTTTTATTTCTTTCGCCCATAAAACAAACCTGAGATAACAAAGACTTCATATTTTACGAAGCATTGTCTATGTTTTTGTATAAAATATCTTTGTGGCTGGTGTTTCATATTGTAAAACTGGTTTTTCAAGTGATATTTAAAAATATTGTGCGATGAATTAGAAATATTTAAAAAAGATATTACACGTGGACTATAATTTACAAAAGAAATTTCAATTATTTAAAATTATCTGGTATTGTTGATATTGTAATTTATGACATTTAAATTAGATTTATTTTACTCATTTACGTCAAAAACATGAACATTATATTATAATTAATAAAAAATACTTTGCTTTAGCCATGACATAAATTTTATGTCGATTTTTGTAAAATCACGTGTTTTCTCGATAATATAAATATAATAATTTCGTTATTCTGTCCGTAGCTTGCTGGAATGAAACCTCTAGATAATTAGAGTGTGACTCGCAATCAGCGCACGGCTTATGTTGCGCTGTCACCCAAGGTCGTTATTAATCTATCTCAACATAATAATTTCGTTGTCTGTCTGTCTGTCTGTCTGTCCGCCTGTCTGTCGGTTCGTAAATTGCTGGAATTAAAACTTAAGATTTTTAGAGTGTGATATGCAATCAGCACGCAAAACGCAATGGTTCAGGCTATATGCAACCGTAACACGCCCACCAAATTACCTTGTTTTTCACGGGCATACGGCTAGTTATTATTTTCTTTTTTTCCACATTTGTCACGGGTAGTATTTATATGTTAACGTATAATGTGAAAGTTTTAAATGAAGGTGTATCCGAATAAATGAAGGCATAATGTAAACACTTGTTACGTTAAAATTAACATTAATAAATTAACGAATGTTAATTATCTAAAAGTTCCCAAACCATTGATATAGGTTTTTCAGCTTGTTTTTTCTTCCAGGGTTTCTTTTACTAGAAATTTTGTCTTGAATGATGAGATGCAAGAATTTATATTTTTCTGTATGTATCATGATACGACCGAAATATTGCAATTTCCGGGGTTTTTATTATTTTAAGGATTAATTTTTCATTCGCATCTGGATCACTACATTACCATTAGTAACACAATAACATTTTTTTATTAATCGCCTTCTTGATTTAAAATCTACGATCTTTTACTTGGCCACTACTGAAAAACCAGATTTGTGTTTCTCGTCTCGTTTTTATGAAGGCGAGGTGTTTCGTTTGCCAAATGGTCGAAACGAAATACAACACGTACTCTCAGGGGTGCGGCTGTAAGATCAGGAGCTTGGGAGATTTCGTTCGGGAACAGGATTAAGCGAATGACGAAAAGATGGTGGAAGTTGGTGAAATATCTCACCTACCTTACCAACCTGTGTACCTTTTCAAGAATTTAATCATAGCGTGCAAGGTATACGAGCTCGTTTAAAGTTATATTGTGTACCTCTGACATTGCGAGTGCAGTACCAGACAGGGTTTTTATTAGGTCAGATAGGATAGGATAGGTTAGGTAGGATTCGAACAGGCATTGGTTATATTTGGAATAAGTAGATAAGTTTATGTATTTGATATGTATTTTTTTATGAAAATTTAATATTTTAATTTTACGTTTCAAGAGGCCAATATGCCCAATTACAGATGCAAAACACCCAGGCTTGAGTAAATTGAATAGATTAATTATGATCCCACTGGGAATTGAACCCGGAACCGTCGGTGTGAGAAGCCAGTGTCATGCCCACTGGGCTACGAGGGCCGCCTAGTAATAAATGTATGTTTAGTAGAAAGGGAAATTCTGAGAATGATTTTAAAAGCAGGGTGAACGGTGCATTGAATGCATTAATTTATAATGGAAACTTGTAAAACGAGCCCATACTAACAGTTCATAAAGGAGTTGATGCAAATACTGACGTTTGTAACTGAAGCCTGGAGTTGTGCAAAATCTTAACAAAAGTTGTCTGAAGTGTGGCAAATCCATTTATGTGATAAAATTAATATGAATAAACAAATGAGGAAATAATGTAAAGCTGACCTAAGCATTTAAGGATTCAATTGGTTTGCTAACGTTGAACGAATGAATGGAGAAAAAATTGTAAGAAAGATATATGATGTAATTGTTGATGGCACAACCAGTTACACTAGAGAGAGGGTCATACGAGAATAATGAATATGGATGTGTCGTTCCATGCCAAATGCCTATTCTTACGGAGAAACGACGTAAATTGGGTAGTTTTTAAATATTTTAAAAATAATTTAATTTAATTAATGAAATAATCAAACTATCATTCCCAAATTACAAAATACAAAACGGCAAGGATTAATGATCAAATATTTAGCAAAAAATCTAAAAAAGCAAGGTTAGAAATCGTACATTTTACTTTTTATGGAAACCAATAGATTTCTTTATTCTACATGATATTAACTAAAACTGTATTCAGTTTATTAAATATTCACGGCACAACATGCTATTTTCACTTAAAGCACCATACACACCATTTGTGGTCGATACTCATTGTTTGACCCAAAGCGACTATCTGGTTGAATGAGTATATTGGGACTCAGTATTAATATTGATTGTACTTATATTGGTGCACATTACAGAACACAATTTATTAGCAAATTATTAGTGTATGCACTTGGATATATTTAAAAATATATATTAATTATGTCAATTTTTTGTTGAAAAAAATTTGAATATGAAACTTTATTATTAGGTCCTTACATATGAATTTGGCGTTTTTCCGTACTGGCAAATTTGATCTCAAATATCTTCTCTTTGGTTAGGAATTCCAAATCCAAATTTATACAGCTATTTACTCATGTATTTGTGTTTTGAAAATTATAATTAATTTTTTTTGTTCCTCAATTGTTTTTTTCTTTGCGTCACTCAGTTTACAAAATGAAAAACTTGAAATATCGCGTTATTTACGAGTACGAGTTCTACCGTGGCACCAGTGCTGCAGAAACGGCTCGAAGGATTAATGATGTGTACGGCGACGGTGCTGCAAAAGAAAACACAGTGCGTTTTTGGTTCCAACGTTTTCGTTCTGGAAATTTTGACCTGCAGAACAGGCCCCGTGGACGGCCGGAGACCAAAGTTGATAATGAAGAATTGAAGGCTATTGTGGAAGCGGATCCATCGCAAACCACATCCGAGTTAGCTGCAGGCTGCGGTGTTAGTGATAAAACTGTTTTAATCCACTTGAAGCAAATTGGTAAGGTGAAAAAGCTTGAAAGGTGGGTACCTCACGAATTGAGTGGAGCAAATCAACAAACGCGCGTTGACTGCTGCGTTGCATTACTCAACCGGCACAATAATGAAGGGATTTTAAATCGAATCATTACCTGTTATGAAAAGTGGATCCTGTACGATAATCGGAAGCGCTCATCGCAATGGCTGAACCCTGCCGAACCAGCCAAACCATGCCCCAAGCGAAAATTGACTCCAAAAAAGTTACTTGTGAGCGTTTGGTGGACTATTGCTGGTGTCGTTCACTACAGCTTTCTTAAATCTGGCCAGACGATTACGGCAGATGTCTATTGTCAGCAACTGCAAACCATGATGGAAAAGCTAGTTGCTAAACAACCGAGGCTGGTTAATCGCTCTAGGCCACTGCTGCTTCATAATAACGCTAGACCACACACTGCACAACAGACGGCTACCAAATTAGAGGAGCTTCAATTGGAATGTCTAAGACATCCACCGTACTCTCCGGACCTTGCCCCAACAGATTACCATTTTTTTCGAAATTTGGATAACTTCTTGCAAAGGAAAAAATTCAACTCTGATGGGGCAGTCCAAACCGCCTTCAAAGATTTTATTAATTCCCGTCCGAATGGTTTTTTTAGTAAAGGGATCGATGAACTACCTATGAGATGGCAAAAGTGCATAGATAGCAATGGTACATACTTTGATTAAATAAATATATTATAATAAAAAAAAATCGGCTTTATGTTCCTCCCATACTAAACGCCAATTTCATATGTAAGGACCTAATATAAATAAGATGCAAGCCGGAAATCATTAAAATCAAAGGTTGGTGTTTTTGTTGTACCTACCACACATAAAAATAATGAAATAATTTTACACCACAATTCTTTTTAACCACTCTCGTTTAAAAATAAATGAAAATTTAGTAAACAAAAAAAAAGAAAATTTATTTCTGTCTGGTATCGCGATACTGATTTAAACCATGTCACATTAAGTTATTTCTCATTTAATTGAATTACTTTACCGCATTATTTTTAAAAATTTTAATAGCAGATACATTACAATAATTTATATGATAAATTAAACCTATGTTATTTCATTTTAATATGACATTATACTCACGATAATTTTAGCCAATAGCTCGAGCTTATGGGAGGAGTATTTACAAGCCGAATTAAAGTTAAAGTTTTTAGAAGCAGTAGTTTTTATTATACAAAACCACTTGAGATATGTGAGCAATGTTACAATACGTCGTTGTCCACAATCAAGGATTTGGCTTCTTTTTTAGGCCGGCGCCACACTAGGCGTACCGTACGTCGCAACTTTGACGCCGCGGAACTCCGCTACATTTCTATCCATACAATAGGCGCTTATCAAACACACTGCGCGGATCATCGGTCAGTTCGCTGGCGGAACGCTCGCTTCGGCGTTCGATTCTCTGCCTGCGGAACTTACGTCAACGTAAAATCGATGACGTCGCGTCTCGTGCTTTTAAATGCAAAGCGCCACATTGACGGACTGTTCGCACGTTTATTTGTTCTCCGCGCGGTCCGCCGCGGAATATTGTATGTGACTGCTAAATTCGGTTGCCGATTTGACGTGACCGAAAAGACGTGGCGTAAGATACGCTCGTGTGGCGCCGGCCTGTTCGTATTTCGGAATGTTTTTTTCTTGAAATTTGTTTTGTGACAACATTGTATTGTACCATTTAACCCCCAAGTATGTATAGTAGGGTGTCCCGTCCATGTATGAGAAAAAAAAATTCAAGCTACACAATCGCAAGAGGTATCAAAATTTGCGTAATTTTACAAAAATTGAGTTTCATCTTAAAGGCTATACCGAGCTCTAAAGTTTTGAAAATTTTACATTTTCACAGAGTTAAACCGTTTCCCTGAAATAGTAAAAAAATCAAGTTTAAAATGTATTTTAGTATTGAAATTAATGGAAGAAAGCACAAAAAAATAAAGTAAACAAAATATAGTTTATAATCATAATCAATCACAAAAAATAAGAACTTAAACTTATTTTTGTGTCCAAAATTTGGCATTTCTGCTCGAGATTGCATCCTGGTTCTAATAAAGCCATCTCTAGAAGTAACGTCAGTTACACTTTGTGAGGCGTCTGCTATATTCTCTAGGACCCAAAGTGCATCCATCCTAGGTCAAGAGTAAATGACGAAGGGGAAACTCATTGACATGATGCATACAAACACACCATTGTAACGGTCTCTCAAAATACTCCTCATCAATCAAACATGCCTCCCTTCCAACTGGTGTTAGTTGTAGTTCCGTCAAATACAACGCAAATCACGTCATCTAAAATCCAACCTTGCTTCCTGGTTTCAGATACACCTCTGTGAATCTTGTTTTTATCAATAACCAGAGCTGAATCTTCGGTAGAAACCAAGCCGACGTCAGCCGAAACCGCAGAAGCAACAGCAGCAGCAGATAGCGTCGATAATCCGTATCTATCACAGACCTTAGCAACTGTTGGAAATGGCAATGTATTCCAATTTGCCGTTGAAATCGACATCGAGGGCGTGTTTATCGGGGACGTTTCTGTTATCGGATACGTTTCTGGGGAAGATTCATGCACTGAATCTTCATCAATTTGCTGAGACAGAATCGGTTTCTTGAGTAGAACACGAATTTTTTGCTGCCCATATTGACTCTTCAATTTGTCTCTGCTGTTGCTTCATTAATCTAGCCGTTTAATTCTTATCAAAACCGCTTAAAACCATTTTTCTGTCATTTATTTAATCCAACAAAAACTTCTTTCTTAGGTTTTAAATACGAACAAGATTAAAATGAAGTGCATTTTTTTTTTTTTTTATGTTTATTTATTTATTTCAACGATTACAAAACCTATTACAGTAATTTGATGTTGTACTAATTACCTTATAATATAAAATGAGAGTAAGTAAAAGAAAACTTTACAAGCAGAAACGTCAAAAAGCTTCTCAGATGTCATGACTCTAAAAAACATTTCAGTTTATTATCAAAACTATCATTTTGTTTGTTTTTGGGATATCTTTTCAAATTGAGGTACTTTTCAAAATAAGATTTCACTACATAAATAACTCGTTTTTAGTTATGTTTGGAATCGATGTTTTGATACAAATATTGCTGATCTCTTCCGAAATAATCACAAATATATCTGATTTGGATGGATTTTTTCCATTGTATGTACTTCAATTTCAGGTCATTCTTGACAAATAAAATAATTTAAATGACGTCCCTTATAGTTGGTAGCTGCTGATTGTCAAGTACTTTGTATGGTCCTAATATAGCATAAGTAGTCTTACTACGAACTACTTGTTTAAAAATCACAAAATCCGCTGTTCACACTGTAATAATTTTGTGTCATAAAATTTACTTTGGCTTCGAAGAAAACACTCGCAAGTCGAGTCAAGAAAGTCCTCAAAACGTAACAAATTCGAAGTCTCTGGTAACGTATTCTTGCACACAAATCGAAACGTCATACATCTATTACACCTAAATAGAGCAAAAAGTAAAATATATTTTTATATTTAGTTCGGGAGCCAAAATTGAGGATTGCGAAATATCACCATAAAAATGACAATTTTTCAAAACTTTGAAGAATGGTAGAACCCTAAAGACAAAGTTTAATTTTATTTTAAAATTATTTTGGTAAATTATGATCAATTACGCAAGTTTTGAAGGTTCTTGTGTAAAGATAAATCAAAAAAAAATTTCGGGACAACCTAATGTATGGTGGTATTGTGCCATGGTAATTTTTGAAGTTGGTATCTTTATTTACCTCTTTGTTCTATAACTATTACTAAAACAGTCTAATGGGTGGGATTTATTTATAAAATATTCTATATAGGTTTACCGTAGGGTGTTAGTTTTGTTAAATTTTGTAAGAGGTGGTACTTCTGAATCTGAGTACGAATGAATTATATATAGGAATAAATAAATATATAATTATAATTGAATAATTTTTACACGTAATTTATAGTGAATGTTAGAATCTAAATATTTTTAGAAGGCATTTGAAAACCCGTGAATAAAAAAAGGTTTGAATGAAAGAATGATAAAAGATCCTAAAATATTTGAAAAGCGTCTCTGCCACATTTAAATGTTCTCATAAATTTCCTTCTAAAATTTTATACATGTTTTGTGAATTAATAGTAGGGGCCACAGCGGTGTCCTTGGGAAATAATTGTTTTACGTGGAATATGTTTCTTCTGCGAAAATTAAGGTAACAAATTTAAAATATTCATAAAATATTTTCATACATTTAATTGTGATTTATATACATTTTAAAAATTTACGACAACATTTTTTTTCAAAGGAATCCGTCAAAGTAGAAATAACTTTGTTAATTTATAATGTGGAAGGTGTTTTGTGACATCAAGACACTTGTTAATTTAAATATTTATACTTAATCGGAGCTGAAAATATCTCTATCATGTACTTACCAAGTCATGTATGTAAAGAAGGTATGTTGTACATTAGAACTTAATTTTAACAAAAAAAATATCATTGGCACACAGAACATACATAGTTGTAAATAAAAGTTTTTAAATTGCTTGAATTGAATGAATAAATTGTATGAAACAAGAGAAGATACAAAGTAACCTTCGTCCCGTCCATCCATCATACAAAGTATCCAGTATCCCATTGGAGAAGATACAAAGTATCGACGGATTTTTCGGATCGGATCGACGGAAAGTCGAAATCAAATGCCGTATTGAGCCAGGTTATGCAAAGTTTACCTGCATTAAAAAGACGTTCTGTAATCATGACGTTAACTTTGTATTAGAATGCGAATGATTATGTGCTGCATTTTTCAGTATTCTTTTATAGAATGGAAGTATGCACAATTACAGAAGAAATGATAATGCCACTTGAAGCAAGGATCTACAGAAAAGTGCTTAAAATAAACTTGAAGAAGATAATTATGTAAGAATAAACATGTTGTACTCGGAAGAAAGAATGATAGAATCGTAATGAGATAAAATAATTTTATATCTTATAATAAAGGATTCTTTTTAAATAAAACTAAAAAACAATAATGAAATACATAATTAAATTTAAAAAAAACAATGTATATTAATATGTAATCACAAATAGGGAAATATTGCTGAAAATCGGTTCCCTAGAAAAATGAAAACATCACGGATGAAGAACCAAAACTTTAATGGTTTAGCTTGTCTAATATAAAGACTTTCTGGACCGCAGTAAATGAAGTAATGATGGCCAACGTCCATAGATGGAATTAGTTATGAGAGAAAAATAATCAGTGTATTTTTTTTTAACTTATGTACGAGTTAATCAGTTTTGGTGTAATTAATGAATACTCTTCTTCTTCCTGCCTCCTGTGAGGTGGATTCTCAGCTTTCCTTCCATCTCTTGGGAGGTCTTCTGCGAGGGCGGGTTCCGTGAGGTTGATCATGTAGAGCGATACAAAGGAGTCTGATGCTGTCCATTCTCTGGACATTACCTTTCTTCACTGTTTACTCCATCGTACAGCATCCATATAATTATGGCTAATTTTGTGCTCGAAAATTAAACTCCGCCGATTATTATGATTATGACCGCTTCAGAGAGAAAATGAGGCTCAATTTTCCTACTAAGGCACTTGTATGTACCATTCTTAAGTACGCCATTTATGGCCACAGCGGAGTTCACAGAGGTATTTTAACCGCAGAATGAATTTAAATTAAAATTCTGCCAAAAAATGAACGATTCTATATTCTGCTATACATTATACGAATTGAGATATAAAAGCTGCTAATATCAAAAATATTATCAGTAAAATGATATTTGAACAATATAATTATGCTCATATTCTACATATAAATAAATTGTTTCTAATTATTATTGAAAATATTCAATGGTCCAGTTTTATGGCTAACACTTTATTTGAAAGCAAATTAAAAATTAAATTATTCAACAATTTAAACTAATCTAAATCATCAGTCAAGATAAATTACAGATGTCTCATAGAAAAGAAACTATTTATCATATGGGAAAGTAGGTATGGAAGTCTTTTTTTGGTGTTCATAGGGCTTACGATCTATCGTACAGCTGGCTTAAGTGATTCATGTCAACAATTTCACCCATGATTATAGACTACCACATCTATCAAATTTTTGGAAGTTGTATACATTTTTAACTTGCACACCTAGTTTAGTGTGTAAGTTATATTTTTTACAGTTGCCGGCAAACTTCTTGAAATTCTTTGACGTGGTGGGGGAATGCGCAGAAGACGAAATTTGGATCTCTTTGGTGGAAAGGTAGATGCGCAAACTTCCCCCCACTACGCCGTAGAATTTCAAGATGTTTGCCGGCTACTGTAGTCCATAATGGGTGGAATTAGTGAACGTTATATTGTGTAAAGTGATCACTAAAGCCAGCTGTACGATAACTTTGTGAAAAGCCATTTTAAAAAATATATTAATAAATGATAACTTTGTTTAATTTTACTATTTGTATAAAATGATTGGAATTTTCACGATGCTAACGCATCATACGTAGGAAAATTAACCACGGATCTTCTTAATAAATGTAAAGAAAAAAATTTAAACCGGCTTTTTATACAAATTAAAATGTGGGAAAAAATACTTTAAATAATAAATTTAAAATAAACGCTTTACAAAATAGCGGAGTCTATAAAATAAATTGCAAATATTGTGAAGCGTCATATATCGAACAGACTGGAAGAAAGATAGAGACAAAGAACACTTGCGGGGAATAAGAAATTTCACGATCTATTCAGAAATAAAAGACCATGCGAGTACTGAAGGTCGTCGTTTCAACAATAATAGCGTAGATTTAACAAACATGTGTAAAAGAGGAAAGAAAGTAGATATTTTAGAAAACTTAGCGATCACTAGTAGGTAACAAAAATTTAATCATAATTCAAACTCCATCTATTACGTCCTCTCTTCTGTGCCTAATGACCACGCCCACATATACACCTCACTCCTCAAGCCGTCCTTTAGTCTTAAGTATTAGTAACATTACTGTAGATGACACGTTAGCGTCGAAAACCTTCTAATCGTTGTAAATAAAAATGTGAAAGTAAACAAAGCTATCAATTTATAATATATTTCTTAGAAAAGTTATGAAACAATTGGTCATTATCGGAATAATAATATATTTTTGAAAGTGTACGTTTAATTAAGGCTATTTTAAAATATCAAAAATAAGTGTAACAAAATTTCGTTCCTTCCCAATGATCTGTATACATATTACACACGCAATATTTACACACTATCAAGAGAGTAACTATAGATAGGTACACGATTTTTTTGGTACTCATATTTTTTATAAACATTTTTATATATTTTTGTTAAAAACCCAACTCTTCAATATCCTTCAAGCATATTTTTATATAGGAGTACATACCAGCCTTGGGCAAAACGTCAAATGTATACAGAAAAAATGTTTCTGTCTATTTGTATTATATTCCTGTTTCTCAAAATATTACGAAAATATGTAACTCAGTGTTTGTTGATTTCTTTTAAATAAAATTTATCATTTGGTTAAGATGAATAAATAAATAACAGATATTTATATTGCGACTTGCTATCCCTGTTAATAATTAGAAATTCTCGCCGGTTACTGATAAATAATTTTGTACAACTTTATAAAAATTGCTGATTTTGTCTCTAAACTAAAAGTCTTCCAAGATGGTGTGACAGAGATAAATGAAAAAACAGGACGATACATATATGTTACTAGCCTTTTATCCATCCTAGGTTGCGAAGATTAGTTATCTCGAGGCAAATTGTTGGGCAAACCTGGAAGCGAAGACATGGAGGTGTTGAAATAAAAGTTAAAAAAGCTTAAAATATTAAACAAAAGATGCACAAACAACAGGAAATAAAATTAAAAAAAAAAGAAAAACAGGTGCATCATTTACGGACAACTACATCAAGGATAACTAATTTATAATATTCTCAATTTGAAATTTTACAGGAAACAGAGCCCTTAAATTTATAGGAAAACATGATTTTGGAAGGGATAGACATAAAATCTAAAATTCAGTACATTTTAAATAAGTAAACCTCGGTGACTGCACACACATTTTTAAATTTTTTTTTTGGATATTGCTGCCTTCGCTTTTATATCTTACATATTTTGTGCTAAGGAGCTTTAAATGTTTTCATTTTTTTAAATCCACTTTCAAATGTGAAATAATTTTCATTGAGTTTTATTTTTTTTTGTTTAAATATACTCCAACGTGGGGTTTTGTTCCACTTGGAAGATCGTCCAAGGCTTCCCAGTCCAAGCCGCCACCAGCCGCTCAGCCGGAAAGCTCGAGACAAATGGATTCGGATTCCTGAATTCCAAATCTGCGGTGTGGTCCTACAGCTACTTACGAGATATTGATGTTTGGTATATACGTGTGTTGGTAAGAGGTTGCAAAATACAGAGTCACCTTATAAAATACAGTTTATTTCCAATTTAGATTCAACTCTAACGATACAAAAAAATTATTGACCTTAGAAAATTATTATATATCATTCGAATACCCTGGACTTAACTCGTTATGAATCAACGTAAAATATACTCGTGCCGAGAGCCATTTATTTAATATTTCAATTGTTGTGGATTTTTTTGTCGGAGTAGTGAAATAGAAAAATTTTAGCAAACACTGTATTAAGAATTAGTAATTAGCACCATCCTTGGTTCTCGGCGGCCTTGATGGAGCACTCCCGTTCCCCTTGCGGTTAGCCCTTCGAGGAGATAAACGTCGAAATGCAACAACTTTCTGTCAAACGCCCGCGCTTTGGCGACCAGGCACCGGCATTCAAAAGCTCAACCCCAGAGATGCGAGAGATGTTTCCAGTCATCGAAAGCGGTTGCGTCGGTATTCAGGAAGCACCCGGTCGAGTGCTGCCTTTGGAACTTATATCGTACGCGCGCCCGGATAAATATGTACAGAAATATACTAATATACCAACAAAATCAATCGGCCAGCTGTTTGAAATGGGAAATGAACCTATCGGCTGTCGTTCGTAAACAAAAAGACATGTAGACCAACGCGGGCGTCAAATTTTATATTATAAATTTACGTTCTGTACTTGCCTGCCGCTGCTTTTGTTAATAATTAATATAAAGTGTTCGTTTATCGTATTATCGTTTTATAGCACATTTAGTATTTAAATAATTAATTTGAACAACAAAACAGTCGTTAATACTTTTTTATAATTTACATTTAAAACATTAAGATTAATAATAAAATGGTTTCGAAATTCATATTTAATTACGCGTATAGTTTAACACTTATCTATTCTCGGAGGACTTAATTTACCATCCGATAAAAATCAATATTTATTTATTAGCTATTAATAATACAGCATATACAATAATACACAGTCACCAGGACTATCCTCTGTCGAGGCAAAAGTCAATATTTGGATTTGGACAATAATTAACGACTCTTGCGAAGAACGTGAGCCGCAAGCTGATTGACGTGTCACACTCGGGCGCCCGGGCCACATTAGTGGCTAGTCATCATCAGTTTTTTTGTTGTAATTCCAGCGAATTACGGACAGAGAGATATTAGAAATTAAGATAGTTGATCATTGTTTTGATTTTCATATGCACTTGAGTGTCCAGCTTAACAACTTATCTATTCTCAGAGAATTTAACTTACAGACAGATATAAAACAATTAAATTTATAATATATTTTTTCAATTATAATTAATTATAATAATCGACTACATTAATTTGAGTGTCTAATTCACCACTTACAAGCCTTTTAATAATATAAGGATTCTAATAGAGAGGGCATAAACAGGACAGATGATGGTGTAATTCAATTTAAACTTTCTAGAATATATATCAACTTTATAAACCGCATAAAAAATATTTAGAATTTTTATAATTTTTGATAAAAATATGAAACCACTTTAACTCTTTTAGTGCCGACACGTTTAGTATAAAGCTACACATGCGGGTTTTATTATGAAGATATGCGTGGACTGGAATAACAAACCAGCTGTAAAACGGAAATATTACTCACACGGAGAATCGACCTCTTGTACACTTTTCTTCGTGAACCGAGCTTTGTTCCTTTGGGATTTAAAATGGACGCAACACATACAGTAAAAAGTGTAATACACAAATACACGAATTTCGTACCATATTCTAATACACTCTTCAACTCTCTTGAAGAGTGTATTAGAATATGAGAAAAAGAAGAGTTTACATTAACTTTTCAAATGTAGTTTTTTTGAAAAACTTTTTATTTTATCTCTGTTTTATTTAGATATATTCAAATTTCTTTGAAATGTTAGGCAATGTCTTGTATTGAAGCTATCATTCTCCGGAAATATTCAATATAAAACATGTTTATTTGAAATACATGTGAAGGGCGTACGCAAAGGCTTGATTGCAAATTTTTACTCGAACCCAAATAAGGCATGCATCCATAGATATTTCCCTTCGTAATACAAAATTACATTTACTGTTATAAAAATATTCATAAAAAATACCCAGAGTTAAAGAATATGTGAAAAGGAAATGATTTTAATACCTCTAATTATCCTTGTGTTGATGAGATTTTTGTGTTGAAACATTATGAGTAAGAAATTATGTTCCTATGAGATTCTTTGATACTCTTGGCATTCGTAGTCCGCCAATCTCAGAGATTCAAATACCGCCACTTGTCTAGTAATTTAGTAGTCACTTAATGTTTGTAGTGCGTTAAAATTCATTTGTCACTTTTTTGACCGTTGATGTTTCTTTCATCCGATGTGTGAATGTGAGTATAAATGCAACAGTTAAAATATAATAAACGTGTTTCAGTTCAAATATAAAAAATTCAGTCCGCCAATCTCAGAGATTCAAATACCGTCACATGTCTAATGTCTCACTTAACATTTGTTGTACGTTAAAATTCATTTGTCCGTCTATTAACTGATGATGTTTCGTTCGTCCGATGTTTGAATGTGAGTATAAATGCAACAGTTAAAATAAAATAAATGTATTTTATTTGATTTCATGTGTTTGTAATCAGTGTACTGTTTAAAATAAATAATTGCAGGTTTCTGTAGTTCTATAGGTGATGATTTTGCGCATATTCCGTGTCGTTGCATTAACGGGTTAGGCCCGGTTGTTTCAAATTCGATCAAAGTAAGCGTAGAGTTTAAACTGAAATTTTACGTTCTCCACCAATCAGACGATCCGTTTTCGTAAAAATCTATGCTTTTATCGACCGCTTACTTTGATCGAACTTGAAACAACCGGGCCTTAGTCTTACCAATCTCGGGCGATGATTTATGATAATTGCCAAATCGAAATCACCCTCGACTCCGAAACCTATTCTCTCCGAAAATTTCGCAATCAAAATTAATTTCTGCCTAGACACCGATAGCCTTCTATTTTCCAATGAATTTATATTTGTGAATACCTTATTTCTCAGTCCTTGCGAAAGTTTTCTATCACTCCATTATTGCCAATGAAATCTGTACATAATAATATGTTAAACATAATAATACAGAATATAGAACCACTTTCTGAAGAATTTTTACAAGTTTCTAACTCCCACACTCAATCCATGTATCATAGTCATATAGAAGCACGGATCAAATAGTGCGTAGAATGCGGGGTTGCGGAGGCGGAGCGGTACGGATAGTTTTCGGTTGGAAATGAAAATATTCCACATTTTTGTGTCCATCAATCACACCTTCAAAATCAATATCTTCATCAATCAAAGGAACCCGTGTAGCTACACATAATATTCGAACTTTTATATGCCTTTTCTTTTAACTACAAGTTGTAGCTAATCTACTATTTTTTGCTGAACAAGGTATTCTTAAAGACGTTCAGAGTCCATTTTTTGACAGAGAGAAGACATTCGTTGAAGACTTTTGTTAAAATTTCATTTAAAAGTTACACAAAAGGTGATAGCATATAACCCGTGGAGAAATTCACGCTGAATATTAATCAGTTTCGTGTGTTTAGAATCGACATTCACTACTATATATTACAAATTCTTTGAAAGACTTCGGGAATATAGTACGGTACTATTCAAAGCCTTTGAATTGAAAGTGTCGTCTGATGCCTGCTTCTTTCACGCCCAGTAGTTCGCCTGCACCAGTGCAGTTTCAAGGCAAATCAAAGATATGCTATACATTTCTGCAATTTTCTAGTTACGGCGATCGTCTAGCAGAATGAGCAAATTTCATCATTTTATCTCATATCTTCACTTGTGGTTTTTATCACATTATTGTAGGGAAATATCTCATTTTAAAATTTATTCATCAGGTTACATATATTTTAAATACGAATATCTTATTAAAATGTAACAAACTAAAAATTATATAATTGATTTATAAATTACCAAAGCTTCAATGTTTTAAAAATGAAGAAAATTTCTTCACTTTGTGGGCCTTTTATGACTGAACGGCCTGTTGAGATCTCTTTTTTATCCAATAATATTACAAAGTAAACAATTATCTTCTATTTATTACAATTATAGTAAAATCTGTTAGTTTGTTTACTTGCAATTTATGTTTTAAAAAATACTTTTTTTTTAAAATACTTTATTTTTTGTGGGTTTTTTTCAACTCTTTTTACATGGTTGACAACTTTTTTAATAATAGTCAAAAGAATACATATTACAATTTTATAATAAAAACAAAAAAAATCAAAATCTTTGTCGGTATTCCTGATTTTAGATATTCAATCAAGACGCAACGTATTTATGACACAATATGCAGTGTCTTGATTAAATAGCTAAAATCTGAAATCGAGAATATTTTTTTAATTTTTTTTTTTGTATTAATTTTAAAATAATAATGTCTTTTCCTTTAATGCGTTACAGAAAAAAGTTATAAACTATCTATAAAGAATTGAAAAAAACACACAAAAAATAAAAATAATTTAAAAAACAGTGTTTTTTAAAACATAAATGGCATGTAAATATACTAACAGATTTAGCAATAATTGTAACAAATTTAAGGTAAACGTTTACTTTGTAATATTATTTAATAAAAAAGACATCTCAACAGGCCGTTCAGTCATAAAAGGCCCACAAAAGGGAGCTATTTTCTTCATTTTTGAAACATCGAAGGTTTTGTAATTTATTAATAAATTATTATATAATTTATTTTGTGAAATTTTAACAAAATATTCGTATTTAAAAAAAACGTAATCTGATTAATAAATTTTAAAATGAGATATTTCCATACAAAAATGTGATAAAAAACGCAAGAGAAGATATGAGAGAAAATGGTGAAATTTGCTCACTCTGCTAGACGATCGCCTTCAGTTCAAATCCTGAAAAGCAAATGACAACGTATTGTTCTTGCTTGGGCCTCCCGTCATAGCCTTCCTAAGTTGTCGCCATACGAAATATTTTTTTCCTATTTTGTACATACCTAGATATTATGTGTAGCAAGCAATATTTTTCAGCTGTAATAACAATGTACGTAGAAATAAACGATATATTGAAAGGAGAATCTTTTTTTTTTTAAAACATAATTTAATAGGGTATCTTACTTACTAATAATTAAATCAATTCAGCAGTATCTTACTTCAGTACTGTTGTATCGCTTAGTATTTTATCGCTTGCCTAAGTTAATAGTCTCATACCGTCATTAAGTCTTAGTAGTTATGGTTATGTTTTGGAATTAATATCTTAGAAACAGCTTGGAACTATGAAATGATGACGAGACTTGGAAAAGCCGTAATGCTGCCTCATTTTGATACGATTGAGTCTGTTAAAGCAGCTGTATGGCTTGATGTTATTGAAGCCGATGTTCAACGAATAAAACATGATAATATAAATATCTATGCCACATTTACGTGTTGAGATTTTGATCAGAAGATAAATTTGGAATTCACCTGGAAATCGAATCTTTCCTTTAGCAGATAGCAGAAAAATATTTACAAAAAATAATAGAAATCCACCGTTTTTTTCTTCAGGGTAAACTACTAACTAAATATTATAAATATGGGCAATATTATTTTTCAGCAACTTATTTTTTGTGTTCCTGTGGCATGTGTATTTAAATAAATTTTTATGTATAATTCAATTAATAAGAACATATAATAATATTTTTTATTTTAAGAAAAGTGTAACTACATTTATGAAACTGAATTACTATATATACATTTAAGAAAACTTACTGGTCACATATATTACGAACTCATAAGTAGATAAAAAAAAAATGCTTTAAAATGTTAAAAGTTTTCAAATTTTATTCGTTTCTAAGAATTTAATCCGTTCAAAGTATTTTCGCATACATATTTTACAAAATTACCAATTACCATTATAAATATTTATTAAGAAAAATCCAATATAAAAGTTTGCATACAAGTGTGAATTGAATGGGTCTGACTTTCACATAAAATAATTTTTTGAGATTGAGAGGTAGCTCCGTTGAACGTTTTTATGTAGAAATAGAAAAGCATGCAAAAAGAGTCAACTTTTTGATATTCCGTTTTTAGCTTTAGACCGAAAACGAGGGGTGAAAAACTAGCTTGATTTGCAATAATATTTTGAATGAAATATCAGACTTTTTTGTGTATCTTATAGATCAATTCTTTTCAAAACACTTGTCAAGATCCAGATATGTAAGCTCTATTTTAGATATAGGGATTTAAATACTTTAAATAAACAAGCTTATTCAGCAATAATAATTTGAATGAAATATCATACTCTGTGTAACTTCTAAATCAATTCTTTTTTCAACGTATTTCAAGGTCTAGATAAGGAAGCTCAATTTTGAAATAAACTGTCTCATTGCAAGCAAACGGAAGATTTTCAAGTTTTCACTATCTGTCCTTATTAAATTAAAACATTGATTTCATAATTTTCCATACAGCAGGTTAACAAAATATCCACATTTCGAATAACTTTTGAACCGTTCAAAAAATACGATTTAATATTTCTGACTCATTTTCTATAAAAGTTGAACTTATTTTAATGTAACTTTTATAAAATATTAGAAAACCATTCGCTTTAATATAAGTCAATGCTACTGATCCTTGTCAGCAGAATTCTTTTAAATGTGTGTATGACATTTTTTATAATTATTTAACTTATACACGAGAATAACCTGAATATATTTTTAAAATATATTTTTGATTTTTTTAATTGATTAAAAAATTTTACCTTATCGGA
>JADDOH010005872.1:0-32228 GCA_016648135.1 Agrypnia vestita
AGAGATTTGAAATTTGAATACATGCGTAGGGCGAGATAGGCTTAATAAGCTATTATTTTTTACTTGATTTTTTGTGATGTCACGTGCAACGATTCGGTGAATTCCCAATTTTACGCCGTATAAAATAAAACAATTCTGTTTAATTATTTTATTTTTTATTGAACTATTATTAATTAACAGGCCGGCTAGATATTTTCTAAAATCAATATTTTATTCGATCGATCTCGACTTCTTATATCTACCTGAAAAGGGATGCTAAAATTTAATTATTGTGTTATTTCCTTACTTTTCAACTTTAGCATATAAATGATAAATAAACTTGTAGGGAATAAAATTTTCTATACCTAACTATGGTCCTTATTCAGGAGTCCAACATTAATTATTGTATATGTAATATAATCTTGAATTTAGGTTTAATTAATTTTTATTATAAATTCCCTATTTTCAACTTTATAGATTAAAAAATAAATCTATTATAATTTTGTTTACACCAATTTTTATTGGTTTTTTACGTGTTTCGGGAACAATGTTCTTTTTCTCAAATTGAGCCTTAAACTAAAGTTGACAAATAATACAGATATATTTATTTATTAATAATGTCACCACAAAGTGAAAGTCTGACTTTGAAAGATGTATTCTTCAATAAATTTCTAGATAACATCTCAAATGTAAAGTATTTTTAAATTATGTACTTATTTATAAATTTATAGATAATAAATAAATGTAAAGGTTTTTATCATTTTTTTTAACTTGTATTGAAATGAATGAATTTTTCGTAATCGATTTGAGTTAGTGTAGTGATAGTCCAACGTTTTACAAAAAAATAATACTCATAATCAAGGCAGGAATATAGTCCTGCTAGGTTATTATTGTTTTCCAAATAACCCTTTACACATGTAATAATGTGTATCTAATATATTTTTTTATACACACATTGCTTTGTACTTTATATTTTTAATTTTTATACTCATATTTTAATGCTTATACCCGATACTTTCACTGCTTATATATGTAGTTTATATTTATATTTTACTGCTTACACCTGATATTGTTGTGTATACCTACTTCTTTCTTTATTATATATAGAAAGAAGTATATAAAACAATATGTAAAAGCCTATAAACAAATAAATAATAAAATATTTCTTTTTTACATATAAGCACAAGTAGCGGTTTTACTTTCCCCGAAACTATATTCCTTCGAACTTCTTTAAATTTTAAAAATTAACGTAATAAAAATAACCAACGGTTGTGCCGTCGAGCAGCGTCGCGTTAAACCGTGGACAGTTGACTATCGTCCCGATGTTTAGATAAACGTCCGCGACGTCCGCGTAACGAAGTTGACGCGTCAACTAATTGACAAATTCAACTAGTTGATCGTCTCGTCGATGGATGGACGTGGACGGTCTCGTTTCGTCGACGGTAAATACGTCGACGACCCATCCCTAACCGCGTCCCCAGAGTAGATCTGGCTCGGGCTTAAGATCAGTTAATATCTCTATAGGATGTCTGTATTTATACTGTATTCACAACAGCACAGAACACACCAAAGCATTTATGTTCTGTAGTATTTAAACATTTTTAATTACGTTCCATTGGTATTTTACCAGCAAAAGTGGCGCCATCTCTTAGTATAACTAAGCTGAATCCTTAGGGTACATCATATAATGACAACCACATTTCGTGTGTGGGTTTGTTAACTATGGCTGGCGCCATCTCTGAGCATGACACTAGTTTATCTGTCAATCAAAGGTAGACAGCCTTTTAGCGCCATCTATGTAATTATTTGGATAATAAATTATGTTGGCGTTACAAATTTAGATATTTTATTTTTTAGCCCAGTGTTTATAATGTTTTTTAAATAAATAAAAAATGTGTATAAAAATTCACAACTTAAAATACAGTTAATAACCGATGAATTCGCGTATAAATTTAAAACTCGTTTAATATGTCGAAACGTGGATAAGTATTTTTCCCAATAAACCTGTTCACAAAAATACTAATGTTACCTTTTAAACGGAGTTTTAACCGTATTTTCATCACAAAATCGACTTTTCTGTTGATTTATAGCTTGGGAGTTTTATTCACGAAAGATATACACGCTTCTGTTTTGGAAAAAAACTCATTTCAACGATCGTTTCAAATTTGTTGCTTTTGTGAGAGTGAGAGTTTCGGTTTGTTTTAATCGTGTTTTACACGTGTTGGGTTTATCCTACAGATAGAGACATGACAAAAACATCGGTAATTTACAATTACAAATTAACGTTATTGTCATTTTTATTAAGATAACTACACAATTATTATTATATTTTTTTAATTAAATTATTTCTCATACAAATACATTTTTTTTACAATGTAGAGAGAGTTACTTTTGAATGTTTGTTTCTCTACTACACGAGTGTCATAAACTCGTGTGTAGTAGAGGAGTATCATTACATTATACATCTTTACATCTTTACATACATCTACTTTAGTCTATACCTATAAAGCTCAATGTCTGTCTGTTCTCTATACAAATCTACACTGTTTATCTGATCTGACCCAAATTTTTCAAACTTATTACTTAGGACCCGGCGGGTAACATAGGCACCATTTCTCCCCTCCCCCCAATCCATGATATATTTTACATGCAAATCTGTACCGTTTGACTGATCTGACGAAAATTTTGCATACATATTCTTTTGGAACGTGCGGATAATATAAGTGACACCATCCCCTCCCCTTTCCTGATATATTTTCTATGCAAATCTATACCGTTTGACCGATCTGACTCATATTTTGCATACTTATTTTTTGAGACCCTGCGGGTAACAAAGGTGGCGTTTCCCCGTCCTCCTCCTCCTACCACTCCCCCGATATATTTTCTGTACAAATCTACGCCGTTTGTCCGTTATGACTAAAATTTTGCAACTTATTCTTTAGGACCCGGCGGCCAACATAGATAATATTTTCTTCTCCCCTTAACCCCTTCCCCTCCCCATCCCTTGATATATTTTTCATGCAAATCTGTACTCTTCGACCGACCTGATCCAAAGTTTGTATACCTACTTATTCTTTAAGACTCGTCGGGTAACTTAGGCGACATTTCTACTCTCCTCTTTACCCCTTCTCCTCCCAATGATATAATTTCAATGCAAATCTGTTCTACCGAATTCCACATACGTATTCTTCAGGACCTGGCGGCAAACATAGTCCACATTTCCCTCCTGGACATCCCATTCATTCCATCCTAGATTAAATGGAAACATTGTTTTTTTTACAGACAGAGGGACCGCAAAACAGGGGCACCTTTGTTTTTCCTCACAAACTTAGTTTTTACTTAATCCTTAACCCGTGCAACACCGGGTACGACCAGCTTGTATATTGTTAAATATTTCCTCAATCACACCGAAAAATAATAATGAAATTGATTTTATAATTATTATTTAAATTGTTTTCAAATATCCACTTTACCTGTCTGATACCTATAAAACTCAATGTCTGTCTGTCTGTCTGTTATGTATACAAATCTACATCGTTTGTTTGATTTGATCCAAATTTTGCTTACTTATGCTTTAGAACCCGGCGAGTAACATATGTTACATTTCCTCCCTATTATTTTACCCCTTCTCCTCCCCCTGATATATTTTCGATGCAAATCTGTACCGTTCGACCGATCGGACTCAAAATTTGGAAACCTATTGTTTAGGATTTTTTCTTTTCCTTTTTACCCTTTCCCCTCCCCCTGATATATTTTCGATGCAAATCTATACCGTTCGAATCGAACCTTTGTTTTCACCCAACAACTTTATTTTCAACTTAATCCTTCACCCATGCAACGCCGGGTACAAGCAGCTAGTCACTTAATAAGAATTGAATTTATAATTAATTTTACAATTCTTTTAATCACACTATTTTGCAATTATTTATCACTCATTTATAACCTCTCTATTATTGCTGAGTAACTTTTTCAAGAAATTTATGTTCAAAAATCGCACGTAAGTAAGTACTTCGCTTAATTGATCTGCACATCACTAGTATCACACACGCGTTGGTAACATCGACCGCTATGGCTTGTCACTGGTCTCCCACTGGTAGAAACGTCAAAATAAACCTCTATTACGCAGTTGTTGTTCCCGCTTTTGATACGCGATACGCTGTTCTTGCGAACCTCCTAGATTATTATATTCCTTTTCAGTATCCAGGAGAAGTTCCCGTTGCTTCTATGTTGTTCTAGGCATATTCCGAAGGTTGTGGATATTACGAGAGTGTAGTGCTAGAGGCTTCTATGTTACTTTCATCATTGACATATTACCAAGGATTCTGCAAGAAATCTATTTTAGCATTTCTTTTAAGTATAATTGTTTCATTCAAAGCACGAGTTTTTTTTAGCAAAATCTAAATACTCCCTAATTTATATATATATTTTTTTGGAGCAATTATCAATTGTCGAACGAGTAATTGAATTATTTTTATGACTTAGAAGTATTAAAATAAAATTTTAATTCTTTAGAATATATTAAAGCAAACTAATATACTACCTACTTTTTTATCGAGAAATCTTTTTCTACGAGCTTTAAGCTATTGATCAAGCATTTCATTAACATACTGACTTCCGCATCCACCTTTTGAACTGTTTAAATAAAGAATTCTTATGAAAAGGCTTTCTTCGTCGCCCCGGAAAGGAAGCAGATGGTTCTTATTAGATGTAGGGGCTGAATTTGTGGGGTGGAGATCGAACGGGGTGAAATCTTCGGGATCTGATAAGGCCGCGCTATAATATGCAAAGTAGGTTCTCGCTTTGAGTAGGTATTGCTTTGCAATTAGGGGTTTAGTCTACCTTTTTTCGGTTTACATGAAATATAAGTCTTTTAAGGACAACATTTTTTATCGTGACACAATTTTACTACTCAATTTCACACAAGATGTATAAAAATACTAAAGAGAATATCCAGAATATTAAATCAATGTGGTTTGTATTAATAAAACCTTAAATTTCGATTAAAATAAAAATGTATGTGGAATAATATGGGAAGTTTCCTATAAAACCTCATTTTTCTTTATTAAATGTTAAAAAAGAAATTCTGTGTCTAGTAGTTCGAGCATAAAATGTATGTAATCTTATACCATTATGTGCGAAAAATACAAAAGTATATATATTTTACCTGTGAACGATGCAAGTTATATTAATTGTCTTAAAAATTAACTAGCTGTAACCCGTTAAAAATGAAGGTACTTTTACATGTGCGTTCCTAAGGAATGAGTATTTATTTATTTATATAAAAAAGAAAGGAAAGAAAAATTAACGATAAAGAAGAAAAAAAAGGAAAAGAAACAAAATAAATTACTTAAAAATTTAGGTAAATATTTTTACGGAAAACAATCAAATTTACGTAAAAAAAAAATTTAAAATTTAAAAAAAAAATAAGGGAAAAAGTACAAAAAATGCAATTTTTTTTTGTAAAAAAAATGTAAAAAATCTAATTTATTATAAAGAAGATAAGGTCGTTACACGAAGTTACGGGGACAGACATACAGACAGACGGACGGACGAACAGACCGACAAAGAAATTGTAATAGTTGCTACGCGATACTGCCGATAGAAGGCTTCATCCATTATGTTTCAATAAATTTTTCAGTAATCCCACATCCAATCTACGTTACATATCTATTTTTACATTATCTATTGTATTTGAAGCATACATCGTCTGTTCTTTATTACAACAGCTTTTTAAATTAAAAAAATAGATATGCGAACGTGGAATACCTGTCACATCAATATTTTAACTCTTTTTAAATTAAACTAAACGCTCGTGTTTGAGAATAAGACGAGCTTGATGATATATTGAAATGGGGCTTGAACTAGCAACAACAGGATCACTCAGCAAGTTTCATAACCACTACATCAACAAACTACTCAAAACTTGCACTTTTCTTACTACTTACATAATAAATAATTTAATATTATCTATTATTGCCAGTGGTAACACGCTTCTAAACGCGTTTGATAATTTCCTACTATTCCAACGGCAAAGTTTTTGTTATTTTAATTACACTAGCTTTGTAACACACACACACGTTGACTTATTTTTGTCACTACTGTAGTTTCGAAAGGAAAAGTTTCCCTCAATATCAGGCGCAGTTATTAATTACACCTGATGATGACAGAGACCTCTTCTCTCGAAACGACAGTTGAGAGAAAAAGTTTATTTTTGTGTAAATTAAAATAATCATTTTGCACCAGAAGAAACAAGCATATCAAGCAATAAACTGTTATAATATTTAATGTAATCATAAGATGACCAATAATATGTAGCATTCTTTAAAAATGAAATATCATTTAGTGATTAATACTGCGAAGGCATTATTTTATTACCTACCTGTTTTTATATTTTATAATATTTCATTAAATAAAATAAAAACATTGTCACGTGTCGTGGTTACGGGAGAAATGAATGAAAACATTAATTAACTATTCAATGTACAAAGTTACTTAAAACGAATTAAACTTAAAGATATTCATTAAATTACACAATTTTGCAGTACAACACTTTATTATTGATGGGTTATATTTATATTCTTGCTTTTTATTCGCTAATTAGGTACTTCGCTCGATTATTTGCTTAATTTATCGCTTCGCATTCACGACTTGCCTTTGCGGCGCGCGTTTATAATGCAAATAAACAAAACTTTATACTCTGTAAAATGCGTCTACAATCTCATAATAAATATAAATGTACCTTGTTACTCCCTGAGTAGATAATAAAATATTAAGTGTTTTTACATTGAATATATGTTACCAATATACTATAAAATTGATATTGTTACTCTGTGATACAAAAGGATGTAAATATATTAAAATCTTATACACAATGTATTCGCATTCTTTTATACAGGGTCATAAAAATATTGAGCTGTTTTAAACAGCACTAAAATATATTTCATGAATTTATTTTACGTTTCCCTAGAGAATGATTTGAATGCAAGGACCACCCTAGCACGAAAGATTTTTTATACTCATTTTTTATCAAACAGTTTCGTTGAAGGTTTTTCTACACACAAAGATGATTCTACACTTTTCTTTCTTGATATACAAATACATGAGACCTAGGGATGGCTAGACTTTTTCGATTTTTTTTTTCTATAAATGTGCACTTAAGTAGTTAAGAAGTTTTGTATATTATGACATTTGAATTCGGGGGATTCTGGCAGAAAGCAGGTAATAAATGTGCAAAAAAATGAGTAAGTATAACATAAAAATAAGACACTTGATTTTTAGTATCTTTAACGAAACACCTCGCAGGACTATACTCCTTGATTATGAGTCAAAAATGTTCAAGCTATTATGACCTAATATCAATAGTTAAGAAGATATGCGACATCAAAGTTTGCATTTTTTTTCCATATTTCTGACTTATTTTTTGTAAAACGTTGGACTATCATTATAGTAACTAATATCAATTACGAAAAAGTCATTCGTTTCAATACAATTTAAATAAAATGATTAAAACCCTGAAATAATTCCAATCGGAAAGTTTTCTAATTGGAATTCGAAGGTTTTTATTTTTTTATTTGACTTGTATTAAAGGGAATGAATTTTTCATACTCGATATAAGTTACTGCAATAATGGTTCAATGTTTTACAAAAAATAAGTCAGAAATATTGAAAAAAAAATGCAAACTTTGACGTCGCGTATCTCCATAACTATTGATATTAGGTCATAATAGCTTGAACATTTTCGACTCATAATCAAGGCAGGAATATAGTCCTGCGAGGTTATTAATGTTTTCCAAATAACTCTGTACATTCATATTAATGATTACAAGATGCTTTTGGCGGGGTATTTTTTCCGCCAGAAGTTTTAAAGCTCTATTCATAATTATTGTGTTATTTACGTTAAGGTAACAAATCTGAATTTTAAACATTTTGTTCGGGACATTATTAACCGACACATTTTAAAGTGTAATTCATTTTTTGTACCTATATCACCTATTATCTGCCAAAATCCCCCGAACTCAAATGTCATAATATCCAAACCTCCTTACCTACTATAGTGTTCACGTAGAGAAAATATTTCAGGTTAGTCTGGCGGTCGCTGGCTCCTACTCACCGGTGTATTCTGATGTAGCTATGTCGGTTCGATTAGTCTTAATTAACATCCCACTTTATTAACCAAGATGCGCTTGTTAGACTAGCGATTAAGACAGTTACCTGGTGATCTAGTGGTGCGGGTTTGAGCCTTATTCCTGACATTAAAGCCAATCATTTTTCTAATAGCACACTACTTAAAAAATATCAAGAATATTGCTGGTAAGAATATATCTTCCGTGTACGCATTTCTGATTTTTTAAACATTTCATGTCTTCACTTGATTCACATCAGGCCCTTTCAGTGGCCTTTTCAACATGGGGAATAGTCAACAATTACGCGGAGCCATGTCGGGAGAGTAGGAACTTGAATCGAATGCGAAGAATAGGCGGGTGCACCATCATGATGGAGCTGACGACTTGTCGCATGTCCGGTTGCTTGAAACTCCCTTCAAACCTTAATCTAATGTTACCGATCAAGTTGTTTACAACAATTAACAATCCGACTCACTATTCTTCTTCACCCAGAGGCTGATTGCTAGCGACTGACGCCTCCCGCGGGCGGCAAGGTTTGTGATAACCGAAAATCTCGGCGCGCCCGAATTTTTTTTTGGTTAACGTGTTCAAATTTGGGTTAACTAATTTTATTAAAAATTTCGCTTTCATACTGAGTCTTTCTTCGAAAAGGTTCAGCATAGCTTATAGGATATTATCTCATTGTAGTAATTAAGTACAGATTTGTCTGGAACTTTTTTCCCTATTAAAAATTACTACCCTATCGATCAAACAAATATGTTTATAACGGAAACTCTTTTTTGGTTTAATAATTCACATTCAAATATTGTAGGTCCTGACGCAACGAAGCGGTCCATTATTGGCATCATTTATTATTTAAGAATAAGGTACAAGCTCTTCGAAAGTCGAACATGGAATTATTTAAGGGTAGCTTAAGCTTTTCAAGGATTGAGCTCTTCGGGGACTCGGCGGTGGCGTTTGGCCATCGACTTTGTCAGGGGGTTGATGTATTTCTCGAGAGGTCTTTTAATATTCATTGCTTATTTCATTGAAAAACAACCGGTTGTTATTTGCGAGGGCAGTATATTTATTTACTTAATAAAACAGCCTATAATCAATATCATTTTGTATTACGTACCCTTCGAACAAGAGTATATTACCTGTCATTTAGATTAAACTGAGATATTGAAATAATAATTTTTCCATTTCTTTTTCGCAAGTTTGGTTTTATTGCTTAGACGTAACAATACCTCTCAGGGGAATATAGATTTTTACCTGAATTATAATATAGGTATGTGAGGTATAAAAGCAAAGGCAGCAATATCGAAAACAATTTAATGCAAAAATTGAGTCATCGAGGATTATTAATTTATGATGTTTTTTCAATTGGTTGAGCAACTTTGTAGATGAGATTTTAAAGAAATAATTTTATTATTTGTTTTTATCTACTTATATTTGATTAATTACACCCACATGTTTCGGAAAAACCTTTGCATCATCGGTGTGTTTTATATATGTCAAAATGTCAAAATGAATAATGTATGTTGTTTTAGTTTTCTAAACTATTTAAAAAAAAAATTTAATATCATTGCTGAAGTTCTTGATTACACAAAATTATTGGAATTTTTTTATAATTGAAATTGTAGTTATATTTAATTGATTAATAATAATATTTTGTTTACTTTTACATGCTTTACTGATTTCTATAATAAATAAATATAATCAAATAAAAGTAGATAAAAACAAATAATACATATTTATACATGTATATATATTTCGTGTTCGAGATTTTATAGGAAATATAGACTATAAATTTATAGAAAACATGATTTTGAAAGCGATAGATAGATACATAAAATCTAGAAATCAGTACGTTTTAAATTGCTAATCCTTGGTCACTGCATTTAAAACTACTGCATTTTCTTTCATACCAACATCATAATGTCATGTATAAGATTAACGCATAATAATTATATGCCGTTTTTATCGCGACGGTTTTTTGTTTTTTATCTTCACTTTTTTTTTAATTTAACACTTGAAATTTTCAGTTGCATTTTCATGATATAATTCATAAATAAGGTTAGGGAATTAAAAAAACTTATCGAAGACAATGTACATATACGCAAAGATTAAGAAAGACTAATCTAATGTGAAACTATCTAGAACTTTCATGGGGTTGCATCTGTGGCAGGCAAATGAAACACTGGAAATTAATTATCGATGTATTAACTTAATAAATTTACAAAGCCAAGTAATACAAACTCAGTCCAAGCATCCTTCTTTATTTCACACTAAATTCACTGGTTTGTATCTCTTTGTTTGCTGTGGAACACTTCTCACACGTCGGTAGGTACTTTCTTCACCGACCGCTTGTTCACACTCTGGCCACACTCACACGATTTTCTTTACTTATAATTTTATCGGTCGCATCTTGAATGTTCATGTAGAATGTTCGAAATACTTCGATTACATGTGATTGCCACTATTTTAGACTCTCGTGACAATGTTAAAAAATATATTTTCATTCCTAAATATCTGCATTGATTTTTAAAAATTAAATCAAACATGATTATATTTAAATGGAGTTCTTTGCAATAAATAACGTCAGTTTACATAAAATTTTAATATCAGAATTGATTATTGTGCTTTAAGTTGATTAAAAACGACGATTGTGTAAATAATTGTAATTGTTTTTCTTTTTAAGACAAATTTATTGTAGAACTGTTAAAGTGTGAAAAACAGTGTGTTCCAAAATACTGATTTTAAAAATATTATGAAAAGCAGTATGTGCCTAAGGATAACATGATTTTTGCATAGATGTATTTAATTTTAAAGATAACTTTTAAAAATATCATATAATAATTTTGGATATAAGAAACTAAATTCTTTGCTTATCCCAATTTCTATGAATCTTCCGATACCTGTATTATAATTTAACATATAATGTTGAGTATAAAAGCAAAGGCAGTATATAACCTAAAAATTTAAAAAAAAATGTTTTGAATGCGGTCACCGAGGATTAATAATTGAAAATGTACTGAAATCTAGATATACTGTATTGATTCCTTCCAAAATTATGTTTCCTATAAATTTATAAGCTACATTTTCCATAAAATATCGAATACAGTATATTATAAATTAGTAATTCTTGATGACTGCATTCAATATTTTTTTGGATATTACTGCCTTGGATTTTTGTACCCCATATATGTGAAACTGGCTTCTCTTACCAAGAGATCCATGTAGCCATAATGTATCTATAGGTTGTACTCAAACCTGGTTTTGTGATGTTTTTTGCTACAGTAATTACTCTTTACAGCCGTATCGTGCCATTAAAAGTTTAAATAAAATAAATCATTTAAAAATTATATAAATTGTTATTATTTAAGTTAATAATAATTTTGTTGTCTGTCTGTCATATAATTAAGGGTATGACATGCAATCAGCGTGCGGAATATGTTGCAAAGTCACGCAAGGCAAGTCGTTATTATTATTTTCCTTAATTTTCATGGATGTAGGGCTAGTTACATACATATTTCTGGAACATTACTCATACTACGCCAATTCATTCCAGACGTTGAAGTTGTCTATCCTAAATTGGATTTAAATAAAAATTTTGGTCATTGCTTGTGTAAATATTATATTTGGTAGACCGTGATTTCATATTATAATAATATTAATGAATAAAATGAAATTCATTTGATTTTCGTTTCATATATTTTATTTTAGCCTGTAGATTGACAAAGATATTATGAATTGTAATAATATTCCAAAACAGCTTACAGATATACCGGTATTATATTATAACAGAGAACAGAGCTAGATTAAACTTCCACCTTATTTATGTTTAATTACTAATTCATAAGGTAAAGTGAAGCAGACTCAAGTTCACTGAGAGCGTCCGTACAAATATATTATATTAATAATATCAGCAAGGAATTTGAATGGATAGTGTTTTCAAAGAGAAATACTTTCTCAAAATGGAATAATTAGATTTAAACTAGCGTTTATAAAAAATGACTTGAAAGAAGAATTTTTTTTAACACCCATGATATATTGCCGGCAAACTTCTTGGACATTTTTCAGCGTAGCAACGTTTCAGCGTAGCAGCGTAGCAACAACAAGACAAGCAAGTTTTCATGCGCAGAAGACAAACTTGGGGTCTCGTTGGTGGAATGGTACATGCGCAAACTCTCCCCCACTACGTCGAAAAATGTTCAACATGTTTGCCGGCATCTGTAGTAAGGACGTCACTATATGCGAAAATAAATAAAATCAAAAGCCTGATTAAAAGAAATATGATGATAGCTCGGCATTATATAAGTTTACCCCACGCTCTTTTTGACACACGCATGTAAGAGTCGTCTAGAATGCTCAAAAAGCTACTCGTAATATCTAGAAAATTCCACAGGTCTCTCGAGGCGACAAAGTGGTTGTCGAAGAATCTAGAAAGTGATGTTACTTTTAAATACAAAGGCATTACGTGACGCAAGGTCGGTGACAGTAAACACACGCAATATATGCAACAGAGTGACCGCAGTGTGACCAGCGACCAGTGACACTAAATAAAGGAAGTCACAACTGGGGCAAGAAGTTTTTCTACGTGTTAATATTGAACACAGTTTGCTTAAAAGTTATAGAAGAAATAAAAACAGAATTAGTAAGAATTCAGAAATAGTGTAGTAATGAACATTCTAAGAAACGTTTAATAACTATTAATTTAAGTACGGTACTCCGAATTAACGCGTATGCTGTGACTTTTTTGTAACGAATTGAACTTTGAAATTTGTTTTAATGTTATTTGCCTTCTACAGCCATTTTCCGTGACAACATCTTTATTTTATCTTAAGACCATGAACCAGACACTTATTTTCAACCTTATTAAAGATTTCTGTCGTGCCATATTAACTTAAACATATTTAAGCGGCATGTAGATATACCTTGGTATTTTAAATACAAACCAAATATTCATTCATAAAAAAAATATTTTATTTCGAACACTCTTTTCCGCATTTTGATGTGAACATACACAAATAATTGATTTTGAGACCCTGTCATGTTAAGGTGGATATAGATTTCGTAAGAGGTAATCATTTTCCACGACGTTATGAGAGAAGATATATATTAACATTGACGGGTAAACAGTATAGTTGCGAACTGCGATATTGTATAACACCTGCTCGACAGGAACCACTGTCACTTTTCACCCCTTCATATTAGCGCAAGTCCCCCGAAGGCTTATTGTCACAAAGGCTCGTCGTGCGCAGAATAGGTGGAGTTCGCCACCCACCCTGTCTGAAAACGCGGGGATGCTAAAAACCAACACGACAAGCAATTAACTGATATCCACACAAAGTAACTTGATTCCTTGTAATTCTCGCCTGGATCGAGGTTCACGATTTGAAATTCGTTGGATAAAATATGTTTGTTTAATAAGGTGCTATATCTATGTGCATAAATTAATATTGTCACGGGACGTGAACTTTAATTTATTATATAAAGTTACTGGACTCGGAGCTCTGTTCGTAAATTCAAAGTAACTAAATGATTTTAGAATAAATCGTACACTTTTATTAAATTTCTTAATTTGAAATAATTATCTCTACTTACTAGTTCAAATTACACATTTTGTTATGCTGCATTGCATCGATCACCTTTTCAAATATTCTGTTCAATTTCACAATATATTTAAATCGTTCACGTTCGTACTAGAGTGACTTCTCGCTTGTCGGTAGGTTCTTGCCTAATAGTTATCATTCGATTTAAAATGTGATGGCCACACTGTATTTTGCTATGGTTTCGACGCTGGTAATGACGCTTTAGTAAAATGATAAACGAGACTGAATTACGCATCGTGGTTCTCCTTGTATTTGTACCTAACACTTGTTCGTGAAGATGCTTCCAATATAGAACCTTCTAGTATCTTTCTTATTCTTCTTCCTCTTTTATTAGATCCGTGATCTGTGTTAACAGGTCAGTCCTGGTCTTGTGAAGAGGACGTCCAGCTCTCTCTTCATCCCGCGCATCACGGCTCCGGAAAGTCTTATCTGGCCCATTCTCTCGACATGATCCCTCCAGAAACGCCTTTTCTGCCTGTTCCATCGTACAATGTCTCGTATATCGCAGGTTCTGCGGATTTCCACATTGGGTACTCTGTCTCTGAGGGTCTTGCTCGCATTGGGTCTTAGAGTCTTCATCTCGATAGTTCTGAGAAGGTTTAGTTCTCACCGTGTCCGCTCTTGCTTCGATACCGTATGTCATTATAGGTCTTATGCATGTATTATATATTCTGACTTTGCTTTTCACTAGCATATTATGCTTATTGACCCAAACAATGTCTATTACGCATTTGCAGATAACCGCTGCTTTGTTTCCGTTCTTTGACTTCGTTAATACAGATCGCTGAAGCTAGATATCTCCAGCACAAGGTGCTTAAATTTCATGATCTGTTCTATGGGTTTATTGTCTATGACCAGTGTACATTGACGAGGCTTTCTATATATTGTAAAACACTTAGTTTTCTCGACAAAAATAATCATTTGGTACATCTTGCATGCATGATGGAACTTGTAAAGCATTCTTTGTGAGTCATCTTCGTTTTCGGCCAGTTTAGAAGCATTGTCAGCGTAACACACCATAGTATCTTTCAATTTTAGTTAAAAAGATGTGAAATGTTGTAAAATCAGCAATTACATGTCATTCTTTCCGATTTTAACATATAAATGTTTGTAAAATAAATTAAATTAAATTTCCGAAAACCTCGGGTAATTCAAACCCTCCACTTTCATTCAAAACACCCTATAATAATGAAAACACATTATTCTGAGTGGTTCGTCTAATTTGTAATATTTAAATAACTTTAATATTTTAATAATTTATCACTTGAGTGAATTTTAGTCGTCTGAGATAACCATTAAAGTGTAAAGCAGAATAATTTGCGTTATTATTTGAAATTTTACTATATATGTGAAAATAAATTAACTTAATGATTAATGTTTTGAATGAAGAACTTAAAATTAAGGCATTTTGTTTCAATACAAAATATTATTTTAAACAGGCCTCAATTATGACTAGTTTTGATAATATTAAAAGAATTTTTCTCAAATATCATAATTTCTCTGAATAAATTACACTAAGAAGATTACATTAAATAATTAAGTATTTCTTGTTAGTGGAATCTGTAAGAAGAGATCATCAAGAATTACAAGAAGACTTTTATAATCAAATTACCTGCTTTCGTTTCTATATTACATTTTTAATCATTATGTTTGATATATTTATGTACCTACCCTTGGCGTGAATTGAATGAAGCGAGCAGAGGTTTAATTTTGTTGGGTTGCAAATTGAAAATATTAACTTTCAGGCGTATTCTAGTATATATGTTTAATCTATTGAAGAATATCATATGAACTCTGACTGTCCTGAACTATTAAATAGACTAAAATTCCATGTTCCCTGTAGGTCTCGTAGATACAACCCAGTCTTACACTTCGATTTTATTGATCCAAATATTGTCGTAATTCAAATTTTTTCAGAGTATGCGATGCATTCAATAAATTGATAAGATTATTGGATATTTTCTGTTCATAGTTTTTCTGTAGTTTACTTTTAATAGTTGATACTTTTAGATAGATTAATACTTTTAATACTGATGTCATCAGCCCTGATGCAGAATATCCCAGAAAATTATAGACAGAAGATTCTGAACGGCCTTGAAAACCTAAGGACATTTTTATTGGATATTGATTTGTTCGAGTGCAGCCACACAAGATTAATTTAACATAAAAGAAAAAAAAAGAAAATTTTGAGTGCAGAATTTTTTTCTGCTTACTAATTAAATATCTTTTTCTTTCGTTTAAAATTTTCTATTCATTCTTGTTGTATTATTCTTAACATGCCTAATTTTTTCTGTATACTAATCAAGTCTCTTTTTCTTCTGTTTAAATTTTTTATTCTTTCTTGTTGTATTATTCTTAACATGCCTAAATTTCTCTGCTTACTAATTAAGTCTCTTTTTCTCTCGTTTAAATTTTTTTTCTTGTTGTATTATTCTCAACATGCCAAGTTTTTCTGCTAATATTTTTTTTCTTTTGTTTAAATTGTTTTTCTTTCTTGTTATATTGTTCTTAACGTGCCTAAATTTATTTCATAACTTTTTTATTATTACTAACATATTTACAAAAGTGGAGACCTGTAATTGGCCATCTAAATTATATTAATGTGTTTGTTTTGTTATTTATTGTGCTGTTGTGTTGGTTTTCCGTGAACATAAAATAAATAAATACATTAAAAGAAATTGCTTTAAAAAAGATTCCGCCTTAAAATCATAGAGGTGGTATAACCACCTGTGAAATCTATGTGTACTATGTCCTGGAAAGGACTACTGGAACTGGATGGACTGGAAGAAAATATGTCTCTAGCACAGTCCATTCGAATATATATATATATGATTTAAAACATACTCTGTTGTCTGAGTTTGTAATACACATTAACTTTAGACAAAACATTTAATATTGACCCGAGGATCGCTACTTGTCATACGATACACGCCGTTGACTTTAAATCCCACGCACTCCACACTTACAAGGCAATATTGTGTCTCATATAACTTCTTAAAAATACATTTTTAATATGTATTTGTTGATATTGCGACCCTCAATTTTGTTCTGAAGATTATTTTTAATTTATCACAAAAAATGCATTGTTTTTATTTTCATTTTATCTTCTAAAATTTCATTGAATATTTAGCTATACTTTATACTTTTACGTCATACAAGGAACATCTGTTGAGATGAAAGTTTGTTTAAAAATTACAAATATATACACAAATATACTTGTGGATTCTGTCTTTACAATTAACTTATATTTATAATTGTATATTGCACGTCATTGAACTTTGGTAACTCATAAATATTTTATCTTCAAAAATAACTTGCTTAAAATCAGTTAACTGTGAAATTAATGGTTAATCAATTTAAGTTTATTTAAGTAGAGAAATGAAATTAAACAAAAGTGCTCTTTCAATTCAAAGTATTGAAAACTCTGCCCTTTCATCTTCCATTTTCATCCACAATCTCAGTGACAGTCGTTTTTCTCTCGATATGGTTGCTATTAGAAATAATTCAGCTGTTTTTATTTCCTATTTACACTTGACCGGTTCGCAAAGGGTTACGGAGACAAATGGGGTCTCGGTCTCCACTTTTGGGCCCTTTGTAAATTTGCAGGCGGCTAGACGGCCTCATTAGCGAACTCGCTGCGGACCGGGAAATGTTTCTTTAAATTCAAACGAAATGACAATTACCTCAAAATACAATTCCGGAAAATATTCAGATTCTTAATTTACTCCCGACATTGGAACAGCGCAGATCAAGTTTGAGGGGCCAATTTAATTACGTATTCAATAAAAAATTGTTTGTGTTTGGGAAAGCTAATTAAGCGTTCTCTCTGAAACACAACAAGTCCTTTTAATAAATTTTAGAATTCGGAATTTTTTAAAATTTGATTTAATAAAAATTAAAAAATATTTTTATATGTTTGTTCTGGGAACACGATTACTGGATTTTGACCACTGGGGGATAATAATTATTAATTAAGATTAATCATATAAGTCTCGCGGCGACGAAACTATTTATACAGAAAGCATGAATGAAAGTTTTTATAGGGTGGCCAAGGGCTTAAGTCATTTTTTTTTGTTCTTTTTACAAGTTATATATATCATTTAACATTTCAAATATAGGAAATATTTATTTTATTGTCTCTATGAGAGTCAGTAGTCAGAGAGTATCACTTTAGAAAATAAGCCTGAGGAAGGGGTAAAATATGTTAGAAATATATTTAAAATTTTCAAAGCAAGATTACTCTGTTGCTTGACATTATATTTAATTTATATTTAAAACAAGCGTTGAGTGTAACAGCATTAGTTACCTCACCTGTGCAAGAAGTTCAGTTTTTTTAAAACCGCATAATTGTTAATCATTCATTTTTTTCATTCATTCGTTTTTTTAGAAGTAGGGGTAAGTTGTTCCTCTAGCATTTACAATTTAAAAAAAATAATTTTTTTTTTAAATAATGATATGAACACGGGATACGTGTCACATCAATATTCTTACTATTTTCTTACTAATTATAAAAAACTAACCCTTAACCAAGTTTTTATTATACTCCCTTTCTTTGTAAAATATAACAACAATTAAAGACGAATTAAAACATATAACATAACACTAAACTTACAGTAATTTAATATATTTCTAAAATGTCAGACGTTTTGAGCTTTGATAAGACACTTCATGCTTTGAAGATTAAATTCTAAAAACATTTGTCAGTCAATTTAGATTTTCGAAATTCGTAGTGAAGTGCCTATTATGTATACCAACGGAGTAATTTAAATTTAGAAAATATTCCGCGACGTTATCGGGCCGCCGTTGCTAGCAATCAAACTTTGGTAATGATTCCAATTTGAAAAAACCATTAAAAATTCTAAAAATATACTATAATTTTTAATTTTTTTTAACTAAAATTTGATTGATCTTCTTGATCGTTGCCACGAGTCTGCTTGCAAAGTTTCAGCTCGATTGGATCACGGGAAAAGGGTCAAAAATCGATCCAAAGTTTATTTCGACGGCAAGCCGGCAAGCAAGCAGACGCCACGAGTTAATATTAAAGGGAGTAAAAAGACCAAAAAATTCTTATCCGAGCGCCGCATGTATTATAACTGTACATGGTTGGCATAAGAATCAATAATTGATATGAAGGTAGTATTACAATGTGTGAGTAGGTGATATAAAGATAATGCTTGGTGTTAATCTTCTTGGCTTTTTCTTAAGACCCCCCCTCATCAATCTTCCGCTGATGACGCGCAGTAAATCCTATTAGGGTACCTCAGCATCCCCTAAGTAACTTCGCATGTACGTTATAATACTAATAACATTGTGTTTAAAACGAGAAACGTCTATTATGCATGGCTCGTGTTATCGTAACCTAAGTGTTATTAAAGCCGGGCTTGTACCCGACATTGCCAGTGATTCAGTTTATGATATAATTTTAAATAAAGCTATGGAGAGTTAAGAGGATAGAGGTGTGCTAATGTTTTCTTCGCAAACCATTGAGTATAATGATAAATATAATTGTGATATTCTCGTAAGGAGGAGAACTTTGTAGGTACACGGAATCCAGAGAAATTTGCTATTAGATATTTCTTTTATTGATTTTTGCCTAAACCTGCTTCGAATAATCATATTTTAAAACACTTTTTTGAACAGACAACTGTAAATTATTTGTTAAGTGTTCGAAAAGTTACCGTGTTGGTCGATTGAGGATAGCCAATTTAGTTTGAAGGAAAAATTGCTACCCTACTAATATTAGAACAAGCCACTAATAAACAGTGACAGTCTATTTTACTTTAGGGCCTATCTAGACTCTGGTTCCTGACCACCATAGAGACACCACATTTGAAAATCAAATTAATACTTATTAGTATAAGTTTAATTTTTACTATTTAAAAAAAAAATGAGGGTAAACAACACTGTTTTATTCCACTATATTTATTTTGAATTGTTAGAACGTTTTCGGGATTTCTCCCATTGTCAATAACAACACGTTTACAACTAAATTAAAAATAATTCGAGACACAATTTATAGGGATTGGGTGGGTGTAATGGTGGTGGGGGTTGGGGGCGGGGTTAGAATGGACATGAGTGGGGAGGTTATGGGCGGTATCTGGATGTTAATTATATTTTTATTATTTATTTCTAAAATTTCTAAGATGTCCATCTTTCTTCCTTTATTGCACCCATATAATAATTTAATTTTTACCACAATTTTTTGTACTTTAAATATTTAAGAGTTTTGTTCTGAATAAAAAATTTCTTTCAGGCTTACGTGGACATAGTGAAAGCTTGGGGATGGAAATCGTTCACGATCATCTACGAGAACAACGAGGGTTTGG
Organism: Agrypnia vestita; assembly: GCA_016648135.1. Lineage (NCBI taxonomy): Eukaryota > Metazoa > Arthropoda > Insecta > Trichoptera > Phryganeidae > Agrypnia > Agrypnia vestita. The sequence goes on from JADDOH010005872.1 coordinate 20,026, forward strand.
TCCGCCTCCAAGAACTCCTCAAATCTCATGGACTTTCTGAATTCCCCATCGCTGTTCGCCAGCTAGGAGATGGCACAGATTACAGGTGAGTCGTTTTTTCATTTTTATATATTTACTAGCGGTATGTTCCTGGTGCTGCCCGGGTAACAGATTTAGTTACAAATATGTTTGATGGGAAAAAGTGGCATTGTTTTGCAAAGCCTCTAAATAATAAAAAAAATATTTTATGCACGCATAAAATGTGGTGGATGGGAGGTCTAGAAAAATGGTGAGGAATTTAATCAGAGTTGTAAAATGCAACTCAGAATTTCTCGGTTCAGTTCTGTACGACGGTTAATAAGAACGATTGAATTTTATTTTTGGATCATAACCCAATGATAGACAACATAATTATAATCAAGATTCTGTTAGATTAAATTAAAATTTAAAAATATAAATGATCTTTCATTAACCTGTATACGTTAACAAAAAATACAAATAACAAAGAGAAAAAAATTATTGTAAAAAAAAACACGGTTTGATTTTTGTGTCAAGAAAAACGATGATGATATCTGTATATTCTATTACATTTTGCAGGTAGTACTACATAAAGGTAATATATGGGGTGTAAAAGCGAAGGCAGTAATATCCTAAAAATTAAAAAAAATGTTTTGAAAGCAATCACCGAGGATTACTAGTTTCATATAAAATCTCGAATTCAGTACATTATAAATTAATTATCATCGATGACTGCATTAATTTTTTTTGGATATTGCTGTTTTTGCTTTTATTATACCCCACATATTACATATAAAGAAAAGTTGCGTACAAATTGATGCTTAATAATGTATTCAAGTGTGATACAAAATTTCGATTCTGTATTTGAATATTCGTTATCGAGGAGTGCACGCGGTATTGTTTACGACGTGAAAAAATCATATGAGAGAATGAAGAAGCGCCTTGCATGGAGTCACTGGGTGCGTTCAGATTCATTTTGCGTCATGTACTAACGAGTACGCGGACGGTAAAATACCTCTACTAAAGGATGGTAAAAATAAATGTAAAACGCGAGTTGATTCTACCCAGAAAAGATCTTGTCCACGAAAAACTTGCCATATGCTTTAAGATGATCCTATTTAAGGCTTCAACAACCGACAAGCGTGAGAAGGTACATGAATATAAATGAGATGAAAATTCTGGGTCAAAACTAAAAGAGGCTGACGCTCAACCCACCCTGTCTCCCCCATGAGGAGCAGCCTGATAACAAGCATGTTTAATAATTTATTTCAAAATTAACAATTTATTTACAATACAATAATTAATTATTTACAATAACAATAATCGTATAATATGCCGTATCAAAAAGTGGATTGCTCTATGGACAAAAATAAAAATTAATCAATTAATTGAGTAAAAAAAACTACATATAAGGTCGACATATGCACGGAAACATAGAGGGTTGCTATAGCTATGTGGTCAGAGCGCCGGTCCCGGAAAGGAGGTGACCTGGGTTCAAATCCCAGTAGTAGCCTAATATTTTTTCGTGAATTTTTCTGTATGTCTTTTTAATTGATTTATTAATTTGCTTTTAAATTGTTTCGAAATTATGGTGACAAACTATGTGGAAGTTCATTGTAATATATTTCTAAGAAATTAAAAATAACATCGTTGTTTTCTTCTCACTAAAACACTTTAATTAAAACAGTTTTAATTATAACGTTTTCGACGCGTACTCGTCATTTTCAGTAATAAACTAAACTAAATCTTAAAACTAATGACTACTTATCGGGTCTGGTGTGGGAGTAGAGTAGTGAGAAGGGGTAAGTTTGCGGGGCTGGGCTAATATGGACAAGAGGAGGATGTTATATAGGGTGTTTGAATGTTGAGTGTATATTACATCCCCCTCTCGTCCATATTAGCCCCACCTCTCAAACCTACCCCTTCCCACCACTCTACTCCCACACCAGACCCGACAAGTAGTCACTAATTAGTCTTAAAATTGAGTTTAGTTTATTACTGAAGATGACATTAAAACTTTTTTTAATTAAAGTGTTATCGTGAGAAGAAAACATCGTTGTTATTTTTAATTTCTTAAAAATAGTTTATTTACGATGTGATGAGTAATTTTGATCTTAATTGAATACCATCAGGGATGATAACCGAGTGAAAGACGAAGGCTGTGCCACGACTGACATATTTCCGATAAAGAAAATTCCTTCTAGAACCTTATTTTGGACTGAGGGGTTATTTTCTCTTTCTTTTTAACATTACTGCCACACGAATGACTCTATCTTACATCAGGACGCAATCTTTTTCTTCTGCAGAGTATGTGAGTAATATGTGAAGGGTAGGGTAGTGTTTTAAAATGTTGTAGCAAAAATATTGCATTTAATTTGATTCAATTTCAATTTTCAACACATTTACATTGCAAACACAAAATTTACCTCGAAAATGTTATAAATAAGTTAGAATCAAATAAACATATATAAACAATCAAATATTAAACATTATAAAATCATTCACAACAAAGGTGTAAGAGAATCCTGCTTCGGAATACCCTGTCAGAGACATGTAATAGATCGATATCCAGAGTAATACTATTCAGCATAGCTGTAGCTCTTCTAACAGGCATAACCTGTAAATTGTAATATGAAATAATCTATTCTGACCATTTTTAACTATATTGATCAATGTACATACATAATTAATATGGTTAAAAATGTTCTTAGGTTTTCACCATCACTCAGAATCTTCTGGTTTGTGTCTTCTGAGGTATTATGAAGTGTTTTTAGGAACTTTTATGGTCAACCTATTGCATACCGTTGCAGAGACCATCATCACATCAACCCTGATGATGGATGGATTATTATATTATATATACTACTATAATATATATATATAGTATATATATATATATATATAATATATATATATATGTATATATATATTCTTCAAATTCCCAATAATCATTAAGGCCATTCGTCGGTTGACGAATGGTCCTTCTGAGGACCAGATTTTGACGCGGGTTACCCCCAAAGAAATTAATACTAACATATATATATAGGATTTGTTTGACGTATTGAACTCTCAGAAGAATATGAGTATAAGATTTTCGCCAAAATCAGATTTGTACCCGTGCTCGTTTTAAGAATTTGGGTTAGGTTAGGTTAGGTTAGAAAGTAAAAGTAAATTAACTGTAGCTAAAATACAAAAGTTTGGTTAATATCGTGTGTTTGAATTTATGCGGTGGAAACGGAGTCAAGCATAAATGCATCTGTCGCATCTGACGCCGGAGACAGATAGTGAGAAGCTCGGCACGCCTACACAGCTTTCTGTCTTGTGTGTTGCAATATGCAACCAACTTGTCAGTGGCTTGATATCGTGCAACAGTAGCAAATCTCTCAAAACCGTACTCACCACACTGTGAGAAAAAAATATTTCACTTTCTACACTCTTCTTGTACGAGAGTACATTGAATACTTGTATTTTAATCAACTGTATAGGTTTTTCTATTTTTTTTTTTTGATATTCAAATCCTTTTAGAACCAGAGGTCGACTAATGCCTGACTTTGTGCAAGATGATGTTTGGTGAGATTTGATGTTTGGTCTGATTAAATTTATGTCTACAGTTGGTCGTTATCAAATGAAATAAAACACCCACAGGTTTCTTCATCTTCGTGGCTCTCGTCTTTAGCACGAAATGTTTAGAACCACTATTGTTCCGAAACTTTCTCAACAGTACCCGTATCAAAATTATTATCAAATATTTTTATTGTTTTACCACCCTTTGAGAACCCATACATTTCATTCACATATTTGATTCAATAGTTAAATAAAATTAACGTAAATACTACGAAAATAACCTAATACACACGTTGACTAGGGCTGTTCAGAAGGTAAACTTCATTTGGCTATAAAAATTAAACAAGCATTGATACAAATATTTTATTTAACGCGTCTTAAAACATTCCTTCTTCTTAAAACTCCTGTCACTGTGGTTTAAAGATCTTAAGCATTAGTAAAGTGCTGGGACCTAAAACACTTCTTTAGTCATGTGGTTTTACAGATGAAAATTACGGGGATCCAAGTATGGGGGATGGTGATAAATGTCCAATCGAGATTTGCCCAAAATACCATGCTAAAACACGACACCATATATCAGAATACTACGACATTTATTTTGGATGGCTCTTATAAGCTTTTTTTAATGTCTCATAAAAGAGAAAAAATACATAAATTGCTCTGTTACAAAACTGAGTTTTAAGAAGACATTCCTTGTATTATGAACAAAATTATGTAATGGATACTGGATGAAGTCTAAAATAAATATTGTACAATTTGTTGATATTTTTTTAATACACTAGCGAAAAAGCAATGAGTTACGGCCTGCTCTGTCGGTAACGAAGGTCGCCGATGCTATTTTCTTTTGTATTTCTGCAAACGTAGTCGGAAAATTTACGACGCAAAATTGCCAACGGCGATTACATTCGCACAAATTGTTTTATTTACGGTGGAAATATATAAGGATTAATAGATTTCCACAAAATAGTTCTCCACGACACGGGAAAGAGTTGGCGTTTCATTTCTCAGCACTTGGGTGTTGACTCCTCGTGGTCTAATGGCGTTTTCAAACAATAAATTATATTTCTTGTGCTTTAGAATAAATGTTGGGTAAAGGATACAGTTGTCGGCATTTTAAGAGAAGACAAAATGTACGCTCAATATAAATACCACCATGATACTTGCATTAAGTTATTTTGTGTTTATATTTCTCAGTCAATACGAATTATCTCTGCAATTCACTTATCACAGGGCTTCACAGATTGGGAAAAGAATATTGTTACACATCAAATATTTTTTCTGATTCACAAATCAGTTTGAAGCAATCTCTGTCAAATAAATTCAATTGTGTGTAATTTATGTAATTATTATTATTATTAAATTTATCTTTATTACTCGAATTTGTTTTGAATTGTTGTAATTTTTAATTGTACTTTACTAATTAACTTTGGCTTTAATTTATTTAATTCTATAATACCTTACATTTTTTGTTTGTAATTATTAGATTTTTATATTTTGTCTCTAATAATAAAATTTTATATTTAAAACAAGTGTTTTCGACTTACCTACTTGTATTATTTTATTTATTTATCTATTTAAATATCACTTCTATATGTGCATTGTTTTTGCTAATGGTACATTATTCCGTATAAGAAATTAAAAAACTAATCTGTTATATTATTTAAAAAATTTACTTGGATAAAAGTCCATCAACTACAACCAACATGGTTTATTTTTTAAAATAAATACTATCAAAAATAACATTTTTCTCGTTCCTTTAATAAAACAAACATCGCAATGGATTGCAATTTGGCACTGCAGTGACAGTCCAGCGGTGACAACATATTCATATCAAAACGGAGAAATATGATCTAAACAATAAGTTCAGGAATAAGATGTTATATTTTTTTTCCGTTAAATAAAAGTGATCCGAAAAGTTGTATACTTTACCCTACATACTCAAATAATATATTTTGAGTGTATCAGTGTACCTAACAGGGTGTAAAATAAGATATATTACTCCTTTCCTAAAATTTGTCTTCCGCGTCTTTCATTGGCTCTAAGCCAAACAGAATACTCCCCCAAGTACGCGATGTTTATTGCATTTAAATTGAATAAATAACATTAATAAGGCTTGACTCAAGAAATAAAATACAATTTATAATTTAACTGTCCGTTTCAAAAATATAAGTCTGGTAAAGAAAATTCTTAAAGTGCATAGAGTTGATAAGTAAGTTCACAGATATTTTATTTTAATAACTTTTCTTAAAATGAAACAAATACATATATAAATAATTAAATGTTCTTTTCCGTGTGTGTGTGGAGATGAACCTTGAAGATCGGAATTCCAATGAAATTCGTTGTCATGGCTTCCACATATTTATTGGTTTACAATTATTACAAATAGTTCAGTTCTTCAGCCCTTTTCACATTCTCCGATAAAAAAAATTGGATAAGTGCTCATCGCTCATCTTTAGTGCAAACTGCTAGCTGAGCGGATATGTTAACACTATAATATCCTGAAGGAATATAACTCTAGTCACGCATGTGCACAAGGCAGTTTGACAACCTTAAAAGTGTTTTATGGCTAAAGTGAAAATGAGAATATTATGCCTATGTACAAACACTTTATATTATTTTGCCTGTTCCCTATGTGAAGTGTGGATCTACATAAGATTGCTCCAAATAAGCTGGATAGACAGATTAGGTATTGAGTGAAGATGTTATGGCTAGAATGAAGAAGGAAAAATAAGTAATTGAAACAATATAAATCCGAAGACTTCAACATTTTAGAAATATGATGAAACATCCAGAGAAGGATGAGATATTGCATATCTTAATGAAGGCAAATATTACCGGAAGTCGGAGCCCTGGAAGTGGAAGAATATTTATTTATATATTTATTTATTTATTTATCTTAATTATTTAGATCCACACATAATGTTGTGTGGGCAAATATATGATTTCACTTAGGCATATTGCATTCCATCTAATCATTTTAAAGTTATTATAATAAAATTTTTGCACTCCAGTTTAAACATCCTTATATTCTCAAAGTTTTGAATTTCTTTTGGCAGATCGAAGATTTTTAAACCATTATACATCAAACAATTTTGTGAGGTGTTTTTCTTTTTTTTTTGGTAGTCTTATGTTGTCGCTACCTCTTGTATTGTAGGAATGAAAATCCATATTCAGCTTCATTTTATCATCAAAGTATTTGGGTACTAATCCATGTTTAATTTTAAATATTTACACCATTAAATTATATATTTTTCTTTGATTTACGGTTTCCAGTCTTAGGGCATTCAACATTTTTGTTATTTTAGTTCTCCTATCATGGCTGAAAAATCTAAGACAACTGAGACAGTCTGCTGAAGAGCAGAACATGATAGCCAATGTTTATTGAGAAGATAGGACACGAAGAAGAATGAGAAATATTATTTGAAAAAAAAAACAATTTAAAGACTATACTTAAGCGCTCTTTGCTCAGTTTATTTATCAACCTTTTCGTAGAAACCAAAACATGAAAAAAAATGTTTACAGTCTTTATTTTTCATTTTATTCGAAATTTTATTTTGATCCTCATCGAATTTTAAAAACATTGTGTTTATCAGGAAGGAAAAATAAAAATTAAAAGCTTCCCTGAATCCAGCTACGCCAGAAAAGAATCTTCCCTTAAATTTTTTCGCTCACGTAATAAAAAGCAATGCCTTTTACTTCAACGGGTTTCGACCCCCCAGGAAATATTTTCGCAAACGTGATGCTGCATAGCATTAATTTAGAATAAGAGGGGGTGGTTTTATGTTTCGTTCTTTTAACCCTTTGTTCTATGTAAAAATTTATTAACGAATAGTTTACGGGGTGTCTATATTGCTTTAATAAATAGTTGCGATGATCTAAAAAACTTTTTTTATCATATTTTCATGAATTTAAGTTGGTTTTGAAGGGTTGAACAACTCTGTTGTAAATTATCTGAGCGTACAAGATTACTTAATTAACAAAAAGTGTTGGTATACGAAGTGGGAATCATAAAAAATATATTAAATAATGAAAACTTTGTTTATTATTATAAATAGTGAAAGTAAGCAAAGTTTTCATTTTTTATATATTTTTTAAAATTGCCTTTCGCAAAGTTATATAAGAAAATATCAAAAAATTTGGAATCGTATATATTTACACCCTTATATTGATTAATTACTTCCTAGGTAAAGTAAGAAAAAATTTACGGGTATACAATGAGGGGTGAATCCTATCCGAAACGTGACAAACACAAAGTCCTCTCAAAAATGTTTTTGTTGAACCAGACACAGTGTGGCACCTGTCGGATTAACTGAGTACTAACAACAGGATTTCTGTGTACGCCGCTAGAGAGCATGTTTATAGACACCATTGCACCGAGATTTCTTTACTGATGTCCTTCTGGACAGCTTTCACTCTAGCACTCAATAATAATTTACAATGTTTCATCTCATGTAAATTGTATTGAATAAATCAAGTTTTCTCATGTAAGTACGTTTATTTTTCATGCCACGCCAATTTCTCGTTAGCTTTAATTCCTCACTCTAGCGAATTTTGAAATATCCAATCTGGATATTTCAAAATTCGAAATATAAATACTAAAAATGGTTTGAAGTATGGAGTTAGATTATTAAACTAGCATTTTGTTTTAATAAATAAGAATTGTACTGAGATTAAGGATAGATAGCACGAGTTTTATTAAAGAAGAATGAAAATAAGGCGAAAGTAATACAAAAGTATTTTTTAAATGCAGTTCTACAATCTGATTAATGTGCTTTGACGATTGAGGATGTCACTCCATTCAAGTTTTTTTTCTAAGTCATATCATATTAGTCATCTTACATAAAAAATATTACAAATTTATTAACACAATGGAAAACAGTCGTGGTTGTGGGAGGAAAATAAAATTTAAACTTTTACACAAAGTCACTGGACACGAATTTTATCGGAGCACCGTTTCACTGATACATTCGATCACCAAGTCTTTCGAAAAACATATGCCGTGTGACTGTCGTATGTTTTTTGTCAACCCGCACAGCTCGATTTTATCTTTATAATCGCAGAAAAATCACAATAAAAAAACTGTCAGCCCTTGCGCTTTTATACAAAAATGTTGGTTTCGCGAATGTTTACTGTTTCTCCATATTCATAGTAATTTATGGTCTCTCTGAGAATAGGGCAGTTGATTCAAACTGATACTGTTTCTACATATTTATAGTCATTTATGGTTTCTCTGAGAATAGGGTAGTTTCTCTGAAAAATAGGTAGTTGATTCTAGACCATTCTAAAGACTTCGAAAATGCATATTTACCATTGTTTTCAGACTCTCGAGACGCTAAGTTAGATAGATTTATTTTTCTTCTACAACGGCCTTATGGAATTCGGAAATCCACGTCTACAGCCACTATGGTGTATCTTTCATCTTTTGACATCGATATTGTGGTTCAGTCTATTGGGCACACCTTTGGTTTTGATCATGTAGACTTATTATGAGGTCCTTGCACATGTTACATGACGTACCTACTCTCGTTACATTTTGGTACATCTCGTTACAATGTTACGTACATTTTAACTTCGATACTTTTACATTTTTCAGGATATCTTAAGCGATTTACTGTTTCCGAAGGCTGAAATATTTTCACAAATTTATTTCACCACTTGGATTTATCATCTAATCGATTGATTATTATTATTGATGTATATATAGTTGAAAATTATATTATATTACCACATATTCAAAACTTAATGGTTTTAATATAACTATTTGATAAATGATACACTTTTATATATCCACTTTTCTAGAATGTTCGCGCCTGAAAATTATAGTTTGCAAAATACTATTTCAACTCCTCTTCATCACTGTCTGACAGCGTGATATGTAAAGGTTCGCTGCTTCTCCTCATCCGCGCATCCTGCCTCTAGTCGCGGAAGTGTTTCAAGCCGTTTATATCAATATTATCAACAAAAAAATAGTTTTTTTTCCAAACTGTAACTTATAAATAGCTAATGAAATTTAACTTTCATTGGCATAATTGTGCTATCAAAGTCTATTTGAGAATATAAATTTCATGGAAGCATATTTGAAAAAATCTTACATATTTTTTTTTTCAAAAAATGTCATTCCGTGACTGAGATGCAACGCCATTAAAATGAAATATCTAAAATTTTGGGTCTGATTTGGAAAAAAAACCTTTATTGAAATATTGGAAACAATTATTTAAAGTCTTTTTTTTCTCCTAGATTAGTGTTAATAAATATTTTGTCTTTAAATTAACAACCAACTGTGAAAAAGGTTACCTTTAACAATATTGCGTTGAAATGAAACATCGACGTACGCAATATACTAAATACTGGGCTATCTAGTTTGAACACATAATACCCGTCGCCCCGCTGCCTCCCACCCCGTAGCGCTATCGCAAACAGGAACACAGACAAACAAATAGGGATGCGGCGACATTACCATATCAAAATTATTATAAATCCTCGGCCGCCGCGCCCTGCCTGGCGGGTAGCGACCCCCGCCCGCCTACCCAAAAGCGCGCCCACGTACTCCGCGCCTGGGAAATAAGGGAGCGTTTCCGGTAAGCCTCCACGTTAAATAGAAAAATAGGTTTTTCGCATAATTGCGTGCCGCGCGTGAGAGAGTCGCATCGCTGATGCCTTCTGCTCAGGGTTGCTCCCGCAATGCTCCCCAAGGAAAACACGTCAGAATCCGTTAACACTTGAAGACCCCATGGCAAGAAGTTGTTAACTAACATTCAAGTCATTTTGAGATAATTTTTATTTATTTTATTTACTTATTTATTTCTATTTAATTTTAAGTATAGAATTTTGTTTGGCACAGTCCTGTCTCACTAGAAATATCTGTGTTGAGACAGGCATAGTTTACAATATTGTGTAGGTTCAGAACATAGTAAATAGATAAAAAGTGTTATAACATTATTAAGTAACATACTTACTTACTTACCATCACGCCGTTTCCCCGAGGCTGATTGCCCTGTAGTTCCCGCATTCCAATCTCGACCCTTTACCTTTGTAGAGAGGCATGATAACTGCTCTCCTCCAACATAATAGAAAATATATCATATATATGAAGTTATATTGTGTTAGTGTGTTTGTGTAAGTGTGCCTATTTTAGCTCTCCCCTTATTTCGGATCCACTTGTTTATTTTTTATTTTATGTTAGGGTTGTAAATTGTGGTTAGCCCGGATTGCTTTAATTCATCAAGCATGCAATTAAGTAACTTGGCTTCAAAATAGTTATAGCTCCTTTGACCATACGTGGTATGTATAACCTTGGGATTTGTAGATTGAGTTTGTTTGACCGTGTGGTAATTATTGTTTGAGTTGGTTTAACTGTGTATTTTTGTGTTTGTATGCGTATTTAAGTGTAGTATTCGCATAAATTTGTTTTATATCGAATACGTCGAATTTGTTGAATATTTCATCTATCCTCTTTAAAATTGAGGTTTTGAGGATTAGGGTTGGACATTTTCATCTTTGAAAAATATGTTTTATTGCTATTTCAAGATTAATTTTTATTGATTTATGTCACTAAAATATCAAAAAAGTATTTACAAAGTAAAAAAAACGCATTGATGCACAAAAAAATAAAAATATACTGATTTTCCCTAAAAAATGTAGTTAACAACCATTTCTTCGCCTCTGTAACTCATTTTTAATAGAATAACAACTTTTTAAAATTGGTAGAACTCGAAAATCATACAACTCTTCAAATGCTATCCGTGTTTACCATCCATTATCCAAAATTTCAAAATACCTGGCATGTTAATTAATAATACAAAACATGGTATGTACCATTCAAATTATTGATAAATAATATATAAGTACATAATACATTATATATTAATAATACATTACATAATACATTATATAATAATACAGGCTTCAAATAAAAATAAATTTATGACAGTACTGCCAGAGTAAAATTTATTTTAATTATAAATATTCAAAACAAATTAAAAGGCGTGTTAATTTCAGAATGATGGCATGAACATGTTATTATTGAATATAACATGTTTCTCCCACTGATTTGATTTTCATGAAAAAGTATAGTTAACATGTTTATTCCCACGATTTAAACATGTTCTAATTATTTTTAAGTTCTGAACTTATTTTTAATGGAAAGAGCGTACATTATTTAGTTTAGACGGCTTATTAACTCATTTTTGATAAAAATGTGAGTTAACAACTTCTTGCCATATAGTCTTCAGTTGACATTGTTACATGAAAAAAAGTGCGTCCGTGTGTGACGGCTAATGATTTATTTTTATTTGTTATCGTCAGAGAGTCTCCGGACGCTTAAGCCATGTATTCACTAGGGGACAAATCGCGAAACATTCCGCTCGACATGTCGCATCAACATCTACGCTCATGTTTCGGGGACAATGACGCGGTCATTTGACGTGTACACACCGGGACTCACATATCTTGTCGCGGAAATGTCATCCGATGAGGTTATGGATGACAGCTGCGGTATCTCATTTGGCGAAAACGGGGTTCCGCGCAATTCGAAATGTTTTTTTGGGTCGCAATTTCAAATTAACGAGGTTTTACTGTAGTAAATTGAATATTATTAAAAACAAGGTCCTTTTTTGCAAATAATTATTGTTTTCCAGACGTCG
>JADDOH010005873.1:0-33044 GCA_016648135.1 Agrypnia vestita
TGGTAAATTCGGAGCAAAGTTCAACCACGTCTTGTTGGAAATATCGAGCAAAATACTAGACTGTGTGCTGTTGGTGGGCTGAACATCTATTAATTTGGTTAGGTGTACGCTATCCGTTGGCTGAGGATCTTCAGCATAATCGGTATAAGTTGATTGATTGAAGATTCTCAGAAAGTTGTGAGAAAGAAAGATCCTTTTCAGAAAAATTCGGAGCATAATTCAACCACGTCTTGTTAGAAATATCAAGCAAAATTCTAGATGTGCTATTGGAGGGCTGAACATCTAGTAACTTGGTTGGGTGTACGCTGTCTGTTGGCTGAAGATCTTCTGCATAATCGGAACAAGATGGATGCAATCGTGAATCAATAAGCAATTCACGTCCCTAAAAATATATTTATATTTGAATACATGTATGCAACGAAGAAAATCATTTGACGTTAATAAATTAAGTACCTTTAAAATATTGCCTTACCTCATTTGGAGAAATCATATCCTCCGCTTTTTTTAGCCGGGCTAATTCACATAACAAATGACCACGGATTTTCGGCATTGCAATATTTTAAATAAGTGTTTATGAGGTATATTTTTTTGTTATGATTTTCGTTTACTACAGTACGGACAGGTCATAACCTGCGGCCGCGTGACACAGGAGCGGGGTGCAATGTTATGACAAAACGATGTAACCTTATACATGTGTTACGATAGAACGCTGCAAGCATAGGTTGTAGCGTTTAGTCATTTAGGGATAGTATGACAAGGGCTGTAATGTAACGACAAAACACTGCAAGTATGGGTTATGTTGTTTAGTCATAAAAATACATTTTTTTCGCACGATGCATCGAATTTTGAACACTATTAAATACTTAACGGAAAGAAAAAAAATAATTTAAAAAATACACATCTATAGGTCTTGACAAATAGAATTGATTGAGCCGTATTCCGACAAAACGCTGTAACCCGGGTTACAGCGTTTTGTCATTCGAGGGCAGTGGGAAAGAATTCGGCCGCATTTTGTCGTACACTCACACATATATGCGATATATCGATAGCCCGCACATGCAAATTGCGTCTTTAAGATAAACACCGCTAAAACACAAATCGTTTGAGGATGTCGCGAGTCTTATTTCATTATTGCAAAAGAAGTCGATTATTATTTCGGATGGACACGTGCAAGTTAGCTCCATTTAAATAATAAATGTGAATATAATTTTGTGGCTCGGACTAAAACAAAAGCCTTTTAATCCTGTAGGTCGTATGAAACGTTCGGCCCTTTTTTATGACTAAATTATACTTTTATCCAGTAGCTAAAATTTTAACAGCTAAAGTCTATTTTTAGACCTCATGTTTTAGCGGATGTATAAATACAAGTAGGTACATTCGCAGAGTGATCATCGTTGCCGAGTGGTTTGCTTGAGATGTAGGTACATATTTATTTCTTTGTGAGTTCAAATTAAAAGGTTTCAAACGTTCAAAGGTTTCAAACGTACGTACGAAGTATCATTACAGTAACTTATATCGATTACATAAAAAACATTCGTTTCAATAAAAGTTTAATAAAATAACAAAAACCCTGCAAAATATTGGAATGTTTCGCCCATTAGATGGAAGATTTTTATTATACTATTTGACTTGTATTAAAGGTAATGAATTTTTCGTATTAGATATAAGTTACTGTAATGATATTCCAACGTTTTGCAAAAATATTTTTTTTGACTCATAATCATAGCAGGAATCTACCTGTAAAATATTGTGGACCAGTTCTGTTACATTCTATATACCTACATTATCAAATGTGCGTGATTATAACCCTAATATATATCTAGTCTAGATATATTATATTATCAATGATTATGTTTACTTGCAAATGTAAAATCTACCTCATTAAACGTGCGATATCTGATCTGTATATTTGTTTTATTTACCTACATGATACCTGAAAAAACAATAAAAATTTCCAAGTATTTATTACAGTAGGTAGATAAAAAATCCCGATATATTATGTCCACTGTACTCTTTTGTCTTCCTGTCCTTTATGTACCTAGTAAATAATTAGGCACAGCTCATATGTGAGGTTGTCTGTTTGATAATTGATACGTAAGAGGAGAATGCAGTATTTTATTAGAGATTGAAAGGAAGGTACATTTTGCTGAAGTTAAATGTGTGTAAAAAATAACGAGGAAATCTGCCGATTTCAATATTTGTATTTTGGAAATTTGCAGTAGTACCATACTTTATCTAAATTTTAGAATAATAGTTTTTGTGTAAATGTGTAAATTTATATCAAAGTGAAAAAATAGTAGTAGAAAAAATAGAACATGCGTGACATATGTGACGATAAGTTTCGTCACAGGTAAAATATTCAAAATTGAAATAAATAAAATATATCTTCAAGTTTGTGTTTACTGGGGTATTATGCCGTGTTGTTACGACCTTTCGGGCCGACGTTTCGGATCCCATTGCAGGGTCCTCCTTTTAAATTCATAATAATTTTTTTTATTTCATCTGGGTTGGTTAATTGGAATGTTGTGAGTTTATCACATTCCGATATCTGTAGATTATTTATTGGAAGAGAAAAATTGTTGTTGGGTATTTTTTTCGCCAAGTTTAGTCCCACATTAATGAAAAAATTATTGAAGATATTTGCAAGATATTTGTTATTATTACGTCTTTAAAATATTTGAAGATACTTTAAAATATTTGAAGATATTTTAAAGACGTAACAGAAGAAATGAGCTCAGAAAAAAATATCACGATTTCTGAAATAATATTATCAAATGCACTAAATGATACGTGCAAGTATTTCGCCCGCTACACGTACTAGTGACCCGGTAGCAGCATCCCCAGAGAGCATAAAATAATAAATCTTCCTTCGGCATCCCGCACAAAAAGTGTAATTGATAAAAGCGGCAACGTCGCGCGTCGCACTGTTTACGAGGAGTTGCGATAGTTAGGAAAATGTAAATAAAATTATGTATATCATGGGACGCCCGATAATTGATAATGTGGATTGGAGTCCAAATTGATTACACTACGCTTGTTAATATACGAATATTTGTATATCAATAAAATGTAAAAATTTCAGAAAAATAAGTTGCAAAGGACTTATAGTATTGCCTTAGTGACTAATATTCGATGTAAAAATAAGTGAAATTTTAGTGGAACTGGTGGACGTCACAATAATGCAAAATAAAAGGACGCACAATAGGTAGCGTGATGTATATATATATATATATATATATATGTACGTATATATATAATACTTATCGATTTATTCGAAATCCAAAAGTGTATAAGTATTGGAAACGAATATTCCTATGCCGCTGTTTTTATTAATAATGTTCTTCGTTACAGTGATCGTATGCAGGAGTTGATATCGCGCGGACATTTATACATTTTGGACATCCCTAGGCCAACTCACGCGATGTGCGTCTATGTTCACAGTAATTCGTGTGATAGTTCTGTGTAGCGGATATTTTGTAATTTGTCTATATTTATAGTACATCTATGGTATTAAATAGGTAACTACAAAAAATTCTCGTGTACACTATATTT
Organism: Agrypnia vestita; assembly: GCA_016648135.1. Classification (NCBI taxonomy): domain Eukaryota; kingdom Metazoa; phylum Arthropoda; class Insecta; order Trichoptera; family Phryganeidae; genus Agrypnia; species Agrypnia vestita. The sequence continues at coordinate 3,553 of JADDOH010005873.1, forward strand.
CTCTATTATCTATAGTTTGCGTAAATAGATGTCATTTACGTGCCATAAAACATCTCAAATGTCAAAATATATGATGAAGATTTTGAAACTTTAAATTTTAATACGTTTTTTTGACATTTGCCTCCCAATAAATTGATATCATTTTTAAAACCAGAGCACTAACTACGCTGCAGCTGCATGCCCTTGAAAAGATCTGAGTTGGACCCCATATTCTGCACATTAGCCGAATTAGTTAGTTAGTTATGTGTGTGTGTGTATACATTTTTAGATGAACAACAACGGTTAATATTTTTCTTTTCAATCGCAATAGTGGCCAAATTTTTAAGATTTAATTTGAACATTTGAGATATGACGCGATGAATGGTCCCTCGGATTCGGCCAACGGTTTTTCGGGTGGAAGTTTCGGTGTTTAAGAATGTTTGACGATTTTAATGCACAAATGCTTGTTGAGACCTGGTTTGGTCCATTACTTTAACGATAAAGATAAATTACCTGCACTTGCTGCGCGGCCAAGTCCGCTGTTAGAGGCATTTTATAAAAACTACTCAACAAAGTTCGGCGTAAGAGAGTGTTTTTGATATCAGAATAACATGGTACCAGCAAACAAGCACAAATAGAGAAAGTAGCTGAAACAAAACATAAGACATTTAAATAAACATATAATCCATATTAAATTTAAGCACGATAGGCTCCAAACATAAAAATATCAACAATGATGCACTTACTATGTCGTACACCAACATTTGGTGGACGATATCTTAATTTGATTTCAGGTCGCGGAGTTCACAAAAATTTCAATTGATTAGACTTATGAGAAAAAAAACTAATAACAGACTGTTAAAATTCCGGAAATATTAAAATATATATACAAAACGAGCTCCAAATAACAATACAGTGAGACAAATGACACAGCTGACCATGGAAAAGAGAAATATAGCTGACAGCAGATTTTAGATTGAGCAGATCACAGCCATAGATAAGATAATATAAATCCTATAAATCACAGCAGATGGCACCAATGGGCACATAGAAAAGAGAGATGGGCAAACAATAAATCCATAGAAAAAACGTTGTATAAAGGCCCTGTACACATTGGGCCAACCTCGGCCAACCTCGCAAAATGGCTGACAGCGATCACACATTAGCCAACGTCGGCCAACCTCGCAAAACGGTTGACAGCGATCACACATTAGCGCATGGCTCATTGCTGCCTGGCGAAGCACTTGATGGACGTAATCGCCATAGATAAGATAATAAAGTAATTGCTGCCGCGGCAATTTATTTGTTCTAAGCTATAACTAGAGAAATATTTAGAATTTCGCTCTATAATTTTACAAGCATATTCTATGATAGTAAATCTATCGATTCAATCAAAAGAAAAAATCAATAATTGTCAACTTGTGAGTTGCAGCAAATACGTCTTTGCAACTTCAAAACATTTCATTTTAGATCTTTAATTGCGCCTAAAATTCTTAAGAACAACGCCAACCTCAGCCAATGTGTACAGGACCTTTAAATATATATTCCATTATGTAACATAAACAAGAAAAATACAGAGATAGACGTAAAAATGTAGAATTAAAAGAGAAAATAAAGCGTTTGACCGTTTTTCGGTGCAGATGATCTCAGGTCACTGGGAATTCGGAAACCAGTTCCACGATTTAAGGCTTGTCCCGAACAAGTGGTGTATCTGCAGCCGGGTATAGCAGACGCCGGAGCATATCCTCTGGAGTTGTGCTATATTGAGGGATGCCAGAGAAGATGCCAAGAAGGATTTTAAAAGCATTTCAATTGGATTGTAAATGTAAATGGCTGATAAAAGGAAAACTAGCAAACAACCGACACACTCCGCTGGGAGGCACTCTAAGGATTTCCCAGCAAGAGACACACACCCGAATAAAAAATCTGAAGCACGATAAGTTCTTTGCATTCCTGAGAAGGTCAGCGTTTCCGAAGGAAACTTCACTTATCACCCTTATCAGATCCTCCTGATTATCGTTTGGAATGGGGCATTCTTTCAGAATATTACACAATATTTTGTACACAAAATTACAGGGTATTTTTTTTTAGATTTGAGTCCTCTGTACTTTTGAAGACAATGTCGTCTTTGATCATGTACAATTTGATAAGGAGTACTCTAACGTTATTATCTTCGAAACATACGCATAAATTAAAAATTAAATTAAACGATGCGCATAAATTATTTCATAATAATTATTTTTAGCCATCCTTATTATTTTAGAAATTTATTGTTATCATTATTTTAGATTTTTCAATTTGCACATATAATATATACTCGTGTGTGTATGTATATTCATTGTCGTCTTTTTAAAGTGTATTATTGTTATAATTGTTATACTCGTGTGTGTATGTATATTCATTGTCGTCTTTTTAAAGTGTATTATTATTTTTAATTAGTTATAAGCTATTCCTTTTATATTTTCTCTTTTTTTATAAGCTTATATTTAGATACAAGTATACTTAAATAATATAATTATTTATATTGTTCTTTACTCTCTATAAATACACATAGGTATATTCTTTTTCTTTTTCTGCTTCACTATAACTTTTGACTGTATAAAATATATAACTCTTGTAATTAATATGGTGGACCAGATTTTGCACTTACAACCTGATTACGCTAGAATAAAAATATTGACCCGAATTCGGAGTCAATACTTAGATGATTTCAAGGTTAAGGTACGCCTTAAAAGTGTAATTTTCGGTACAAAAAACGCTTTCAAGGCGTACCTTAACTTTTAAATCATTGAAGTATTGACTCTGAATACGAGCCATTACTATGATTATTTACTCTGTCATAAATGGATTTGCCTAATATGCACCTAAGTGAGAGGATAAAACTCCATATTATTCAAGGAATGTGTATGCGTGGTGATAATGCCATATAATTCGCGCCAGGAAAATTTAACTATTACGCACATAAAATATACAGTAACTGTGTTATTTTTTTATAAATTAAATAAATATTTATATTATGTATAATGTATGTATGTGTACATTGTGTACTTCTGAACATTCTTGTGTATGACCAGCGAAGTGGGACCTACCACAGACCCAGGGCCGTTCTACGAGCAAAAGCACTCATGCGACGCGGTGACTAACCACTTCACTGTCTTGCCGTCATGCCTTATAAGCTTAACATACTTTCAAGTAACATTGATTTAAACATTCTTAGATCTTTTAGCTTTCTTGATAAACTAGAGACTAGAAGAATTGTGACGGACTTTCTGTCTTTACACAAATTAATAAATGGTACTATCGACTATCTTCAACTACTGGAACGTATCTGTTTGCGTGTTCCGTCTCGCATAACTAGAAGTCATGCAGGTTTTGTCGTGGAAACGGCAGCTACTAACTACTTCTTTAATTCCCCACTGCAAAGGCTTTCTAGACTAGCAAACAGATACGAGCAACTTGATGTCTTTGCCAATAGCTGTATACTTAATATTCAAACATATATTAAAAGGTGTATTGAAAGATTGCTGGTATTTGTCAAATTGGACTTAAATAATTGATTTGTATTTATTTTGATTGTTTGTTAAGTGAGATAACTAACTACATGTAAATTTATTATTATATTATGACTTACAAAGCTTGTGCTACTGCTTTTCACTCTATATTATTACTTTTTTTGTTTTTGAATTTCTATTATATTATGGTTTTCTTATGCTTATGCTTGTTATATACTTGCTTTTTACTTTATATTATATTTATCTTTTTATATTTGTATCTGTATTTTAAGTATTTTCTTTCCACTTTATGGTATTATTATTTTTACATGTTTTTTTTTCTTTAAACTGCACGTTTTTCCTATCTATTTGTAAAAGCCCTGTAGGGCGTTAATTAATTAATTAATTTATTTATTTATTCTAAGAAAATAGAAAACATATAAATAAATAAACTCTGAATAATAAAGTACAATACTTTAAACAATTGTGAATAAGGTGTACTTAGTGTTATATATGTTATGTACAACGGTACAATAGTGTATAATACCCATATAATACCTACCACTGAACAAAATTTGCCCGGCAATTTATTTGAATCGCTAACCCTCAGGGTCTTTATTGCTAGTATTAATAAAAATGTTAGAATTAAAATTTTTCCCAAAGGAAGCCATCTGCATGCCCCAGTTTTTTCAACAGAGCTGTAAATGGTAAAAATAACGAGAAAAGATCATTACACAACGCGGGGCGTATATCAAACATGCCCCACTGCTTTAGATTAAATTCTATGAAAGTCGGACATTTATCTAATTTTATTTCTAAAGATCATTTTCGCATGAACGTAGATAAGCCTTTATGTCTTTAGAGCCACTCGTTGGCATTGCAATGGCGTACAGTCATTCGACTGAGTTTTTTTCGTGAAGTGTCAAGTCATAAATGTCAACAGTCTAATAAGCATTGTTAAAATTATGTCTGAAAATAGAGAAGAAGTTTTAGCGAATTTTCAGGTATTGTGTACTAATTTTTCACTCTTAAAACAAGTGAGTCGCGATTTTGAGGCATGTTTAGCTAGAAAAGGTTAGGAGATGATACTGGACTTCTCTTGTTAAGTCCACCTGACGAAGGTCCACCTTTGTTTTGAAGCGTGCATCATTTATAATTGTAAACCTAAACATCTTTGGAAATAATATTCTCTATAATAGTTTAGAATATAAGTTAAATGAGTACCTCGATAGTTGATCATTTTGAAGTGAAATATAATTTTCTTGGTGTTCATGACTATTCACGCTAATTAAATGTTTTTTATTCGACGTAGCAAAAAATATATTTATTTTTAATGCGATGTTTTCTTTGTGTTTATTTGATGCCTCAATCTTATATTTAATATGTAAACTACTTACTGTATTTTAAAACTGTTTTTTATAAATAGGTACCCATTTTTATTTATTTTATTTTTTGTTCTAATAAGTGAAATTAAATTTGTTAAGCATTTCATCTACACTTCTTGATAATTTTGATATTCAAGATAGCAAGAACTGGATATTCCACATAATTTTAAAATCTTTTTTTCCTTTATTTGTATTTTATTTTTAGGGAATTACGGGTATCGAAGATGTAGCAGAGGCTATTTTTCACTTGGATGAAACTAATTGGGATTTGTTGGTGAGTTTGACTTTTTCTTTGATTTTAATGAATTTTGTGTTCGATATTTTTTCCTTGTTACTTTCCTCAACACATGGCGAATGATATCTGAATCGCCTAAGCTACAAATGTTTTTCACAACAAGTTTCTGAAAGTTGAGAGGTATTCATTGTCAAAATAGAACATTAACCCAATGGTTATTTTATGTATTATTATCAGGGCCTCGAAAAGGCATCTCTTTTTTATTCCATTTTGCTTTCCCACATCGCTTATAGGGTGTGTATGAATTTTTGGATGAAATTTTGCTTCTTAAAACTTGTATGCAAGATAGTACAGAATTAGTTCTGAGCGTGATGAGTCATTTGTTATCTATTGGGTTTTGTATGGAGGATTCTGACCAGCTAACATTCACCAACGTTTACTACCAAGTGCCTGAGTCTCGGGGACAAAGTTTTATTTGTATGCACGCACCCTTACTCCGCACAGCTCTCTCATCTCTTTCCTTAACTCTGAATAGCTCTTTTATTTACTTCATCTTACCTTAGATTACTAAAATATATCTTTTATTTTCTTTAGATAGTTCTTTTATACATCCTTTGTTGTGGATGTCTTTGTCATCTTATTTATTTGTCTTTTCCTTTGGAAAGTTCTCTCTCAAAAATGGTAGATATCGATTTGTCTCTTGGGCTAATTTTTCCCTATCGCCCTGGATAATCTCCGCAAAAAAAAAACAGAAAACTATTACAAACATGCGATTCCAAATTAGGAAAAATACACGGAATTGCATAACTGTACGACAAGAAAATAGAATAAATATATATATGTTTTGTAAAATATCACTTAAATATGTTTTGTAAAATATCACGTAATATTTGTTTACCAGCATTGTACTTATTCAATTACAACTTCACCGATGATCCATTTTCATTTTTGTAATTATTTCAAGGTTTTATTCTACAGTAAGAACAATTCTTTTTATTTTTAGACATGGTCACAATTAATTGAAAAATAAATAAAAATAATAAGTACTTAAATAAAACTTTCAAATAGTGATGCATCTAAACTTAATAACATTGATATAAAATTAATAAAATGATAAAAAAATTACAAAATCACACACAATTATACGTCATGAAAATCCAAAAGTACTTATATAGAATATGAGAATAAACATTTAAATAAGTTTGAAATACACCGCATGTGTGCGTATCTACATTAACATTTACACTCACGGCACGCTCTCCCACTTGTATCTATACATATATTAATTACACCAAAAATGATGTCGCGGAACTGGATGATTTCTGTTGCCAGTTAAAAAAAACATTTTAGAGTACATTAAAAAGATTTATTTTTTTGAGTTTTACAGATCACTTTAAAGTACATTTGGATATAATTTAATATGTAGAAATATTATACGCGTTTATATGCGTTATTTAATATGAAGATGATATCTATTGATTAGAAATAACGAAATACCACATTTTCTTCAATCAATTCTATTTTTTTTTTTTCAATTGATTGAGCAACATTGTAGATTGACATTTTTCTGAATTTGCAAATCATTTATTAGAAAATGATCACGGCTTTGATAAAAATGTAGGACTTTCTATTTTACACATAAATAATTTTGGTCTGAGATTTTAATTTAGAATCATTAGAAATTAGTAAAGTGTGTAAAAGTAAACAAAATATTATTAATAATCGATTGAATTTGACTACGAGGCCAATTTTAAAAAATTTTCCAATAATTACGAGTAATCAAGAACTTCAGTAATAATATTTTTTTTAAATAATTTTTAAAAGCAAGGAACAAAAGACATTTCATTCGAATTTTTTGACAGTTATACAGCACCCTGATGATGGAATGGTAATTTCTGAAACATGTTGGTGAAAAAAAAACTCAGATAAAAGTAGATTTATACAAATATTATATATAATCAATATTTTTTTTAATTCTATTTTTACTCTTGGCAAGTCATATCGATATTGAATTTTGACTCATGACCATCACATGACCGTTTGACAGGTGAAACGTGTTTAGATACATCTTTATTAACATAACATAACACCCAGATTACATGGAAATGAACGCGAAACGTATTTTAATATTGTGAATATTAATTTTGAGGTTACATCTTACGCCTAAATTTGTGAGGTTAAAGCACACGTTAACTTATGCGTAGTTACTGTTTCTAGGTTAAGTTTTTGCGTGAAAGTATCATTCAGCAGTTTTCCAATTTATTGGTTTATATATTTTCTTTAAAATTCTTACTTCGAAATTGGTAAAATTGGTGTCTTACTAATTTTTCTCAAAAAACGTCTCTCGCTCTTTCCAATGTTCCAATTTTGAGTGTAGTTATTATCAGAGAACTGTATCACGCAGCAGTTACCGATTATTCAATGTATGACTATCGGCCGTATTCTAGCTATTTATTTATATTCAGATTTACTCCCACCTTTCTTCACATAACAAAAAAATTAAAGGATTTAAAAATAAAACATCATTTCTAATTTTTCAGTCTTTCAAACACTTATAACGAATACATTTAAGTGATATATAGGCCTCTTTCCACTTAAGAAAACAATCGAATTAGTATGTGTACAACTCACATTGTTTCACTGTGTTGGTATTTCCGGGTATAGGTAAACATCAACACATGGCACGACTTTATTATTCTTCATAGAAATTTATCCGACGGCTTATGTAATGGAACAAGACTGGTTGTAAGAAACATTAGTAATCATATATTGAATACTAAAATTACATGTTTCAGGTGAAAAGCAGGGAACATTATATTTTAAGCAATTGGTTATCGCCGATTGCTTGCTGCTAGGCTCTGGAGTTAGACTTCTACCTGAATCAGAATTATTATTTATTTAAAAACTCTAGGTGAATATACGTATATAGCGTGTATCAGTTTCCTAATATACAGTAAAATCCCGTTCATTCGAACCCCGATAATTTGAAATTCCTTATAATTCGACATTTTCAAATAAAAAACTCCCAAATGTTAATTTTAAAATAGATTTACCCTGTTAATTCGAAAATACGCGGTAATTCGTAAATTAACTTTTTAATAGTTGAAATTAGACAAAATTGAAAAAAGATTTCGATTTTTTCGCAAGTGAAAATAGCAAATTTGTCAATATCGGGTAGGTTGGCACTTAGGTAATAGAAATGCCACGATCTTTGTATTAGCATAATAAATATTGTGTTTTCGAAATTCCGATGCTTGAGAAAGCCACGTAAATGTATTGTGACATCACTTCAATTGGTCATAAAACGCCACCATAACTGCACGCAGGGTCTAGTAGGCAATGGACGTTAAGCAATCGGTGACAGCCGATTGCTTAACTGCTAGTCATAATAAATATGCTATTGATAGGGTTTCCTGAAATTATGTGATTCGGGGTGTTCACAATTTCGCAATTCTGCATGTTCATAACCTCATGAGTTTATTTACGTAATATTATTAAGTGGATAGAAAAAATTTCTTAATTTTATAAAGAATTGTTCAATATAGAAAAAAAAAAATTTTTTACCCCAGTTAATGTGAGCCTGGATAATGGGAGACTACTTAATATAAAGTTGTCTAGATATCTGTTTATGTCAGAAAATAATGGCCTTTTGAATTTTACTGGTGGCCACCGAAGCTGGTTCTAATTTCTAACTCAATACACTGGGTAATTAAACAAAAAGCTAAGACCTGTAGCTATCTTTTAATATTTATGTAATGTATTAATTTATTTTATGATATTTTAGTTGGCTATTAACCGAGTGATGCCACAGGACCTGTCTGCCTCCACCAGCAACTCTCATTCTGGGCGAAATGATCCTGACGTAGATGTGGAAATGATTGACGAAGATCTGTCCATAATAAAGCCTAAAAAGAAAAGTCCAGGTATGGTTTATTTCATGCTTTTTAGGACCATTTGTATTAGGTTTTTACCAAAGATTACTATATCTTTCGTGAAAACCATAGATTTAAAAAAAAAAAGGATTATGTTATTGGAGGAAAACGCAATAATCAATGGTTTTAACGAAAGATCACTGTAGACCAAGTTGAAACAACCGGCCCATAAAACAAAGTCAATCTTTAAAGATATTGAATTCATTTTTATTGATGATTAATTCAAATACTCGAAAAATGCGCCATATTATTTCCATGAAAATTATAAATCTCCCAAATGTTCCTTTTGCAAAAAAAATAACGTTTTAGATACGTAGCATGTAATATACAGGGTGTCTCATAGCTAGTAGTAAAAACTTTACAGGTGGATTCCTGCCTTGATAATGAGTCGAAAATGTTCAAGCAACCATGACAAATGTTAAAATAATTACATTTTCAATTTTTACAAGGTTTTTATCATTTTGTTCGACAAAGCGAATGAATTTTTCATATTTGATATAAGTTACTGTAATGATAGTTCAAAAAATAAGTCAGAAATATTGAGAAAAAAATTCAAACTTTATATATTGCATATCTCATAACTATTGATATTACGTATCATGGTTGCATTAATATTTTCGACTCAATTATCAAGGCAGGAATTCACCTGTAAAGTTTTTGCTACTAGCTATGAGGCACCCTGTACAAGTGGCTCTGTGTGAGTTCATAGTTTGACTTTACATATAAAATGAGTGTACTTGTCTGATTTTACGTCACTTTTTCCCCTGCTAAAAGTAGAAACATTTTTAAAAATTTTATGCTGAGGAGAAGAGTATTTTCTGTGTCTTGATACACAAAAGTAAAAAATGCATTTTTGGTAGATGTCCGAGTTTACGTAGGCACTGTCAATATCAAGTATCAATCTGAAGTAATTACTTGTTAAACATCAGCTTATTCAAGTTATAAACAAGATGTGAAACTGCTTTCTTTGTTTTGCCATACGTTCTGCGTTTTGCGTTCATGAAGTTAGGTTAGGTTTGATTGATTTTCAACTATTCATATAATAGATACTACATGTATGGCATCAGTTTAAGACTTGAAATGTGACTGGACTGGAGTAAACCCTGCACCACTAGCTTGCCATATTTTATGCAGGATGCGTTCCAAACCATTCATTATCTTTATTTTTGATCCTGAAAATTCATTCATTCATTCTACAATATTTTTTATTTTTGGTTTATTTAAAAATGATATTTTTATTTTGCAAAATTATATTTTCTTTAAAGTATGTTGGCCTAGCATGAAAGTAAATTTATTTTTATAAACTCACATGACCGAGTGGTAGGGGGTTCGAAACATCCTGGGAAAATACCTTTTCCTAGTCTTATTTTCATAGCATAGTAAAACCCAGTAAATTCAAACCCCGATAATTTGAAATTTGCCATAATTCAAAATTTTTCAAACCCTCAAGTCTCAAAATGTTAATTTCATAATAGATCAAGACCAATAATTTGAAGATTCCAGTAATGCGTAATTCGAAATTTTTAACCCCTTTTTAACCCCTTGCGCCATAAAGCAATTACGTGACATGTATTCTGTGTATGCATCTATTTTTTTTTTAATAATGGAATTGCTGATACAAGTTATTTGTGTAATGCTGACTCGTCTACAAAATTGCTTTTCAAAATAATAAATTCCATTAATCTGAGTTAAGGATTGTTAAATAATTACTTTTGTGCAGTTCATGTATTTATGATAAATAATAATTTATAATATTTTTTAGTTGTAATCATTGATGACATCCTTGCCCCATCTACTTCCAACAATGCCAGTGTAAAAACATTAAAGTTTCACATACATTATCAGGAGACATCTTTTGTCATTGATTTGCCCGAAACTTCAACCGTACGTAAGTAAAAAATGCTATTGTATTACATAATGATGTTTTGTTATATTCAAATTGTCCAGTGATCATTTTAATTCAATGTTTTTTTTAATCAATAAAAATAAATTTAAATACATTTTTATTTACATAAATCCTAAAATAAATAAAAGTACACTAACTTTAATACTCTTTTTCTCTGTTATTTATTAACAGATTAAAAAAAATTGTCATGGTTTATTAGTTTTGATCTATATTTTAATTCCATTAACCTTTTAACTGCCAGCCATATTTACTATGAGGGACACCTATAGGCCAGACATTTTTCCGTAAAATAAAGTGAATAAAAAACAATAAAAATAAACATAATATGATGAAAAAGTATAAGAACTTACCAAAGAATTATGTTTTCCGAATTTATGACGGAGTTTTTTGAAGTAAAAGCGAAATAAATTCATTCTACAAAATATACAACAGGGTTCTCACAATTTCACTTTTTTTGTTTTTTTTCAACCTGTTTTTTAATGTTACATCTTTAATATCTTACTATTACGTAGTGAAGTCTTCCTGCGTGTGGTATATTTCAAAACACGGTTCAACACATAGCATTGAATAAATCAAAATATTAATCAAAATTATCCTTTGAGGCACGAATGGATCGCTATCTCAATGAAATAGCGGTCTAGGTACTATCGACGTCACTAGTAGAGGCAATATTTTCTATTTCGTCAGGCACATTATTTGCATTTTCATCTGGCTCAAAAAACTCTGGCAATTCGAATTCCACATCACTTTCATCAGATTCGGCTGTTTGTCCAACAATCTCATCATCATCATATGTCAGCCATTGTAATGTCACAAAAAGAAATATATAAAAAGTTTTATAAAAAAGCAAAGAAACAAAAAATTCACGCGAATCTCGCGAAAAAAGATAAAAATGTGGTGTATATAGATCGCGCGGGCGCCGCGCCGCGTGGCTCGATGCGAGCGAGCGGTACGGCGAAATAAACCCACTGATATTTTAAATAATCGTGAACAAAATCAAACTGAAGTACTGAAAAACAAAAAATTCAGTTGAATTCCGCTAAAATAAAGATAAAAAAATAATTTTATAGACGCACAATATTGTTATATCCACTCAAAATGCATTAAAAATACGAAAATGGCGAAAAAACCGACGAATATTGTTAATAATTGGGAACAAAATCAAGCCAAACGCGCAGTTTTAAATTGAAGTATTGCAGGATTCCCCGTTTCTCAGCCAAAAAACTTTGCAAGCGGTGACCCTAGCGAACTCTGATAACTGTCAGATGAAACACTTTAATAAATCGCTAATTTTACGAGATTTGGTGGTTTTAAAAATAAGGTAACTGCTTAGGATCGTTGTCTATAGATGCCAGTACGATCTAAAATTGGTGACGTGTTAAAAATCGTTTGTTATTGTGCGCATTTACATCGAAAAATTCCCGCGCGGTAACGCGTAACTGGCCTGACGGGACATGCAAAGTTTCGTTCGTTTACGCGGCAATGGCACTGATCGGGTTAAGTTAAATACAGTATTTTTAACATTATGAAACTTCTCCATTTTTAAATGTCAGCAAACATTTTCAGTAATAATTATTTTTAACCAAACATATAATTTCATGAAAAACAGGTGACTTGCGACTGCGAGTGACTGACCTGAGTGGCATAGCGCCATGTCGCCAGAGGCTAGATGGTCTGGGTTCGCCGCAGAGGGCGGTTCCGCCAGCCAACATGCCGCTCGCTTCGCTTAATTTGCCTGATGAGTGCCACCTTTTCCTCTCTGCACCCGATGAACTTATACCTGATGATGAGTAAGTGCATATTTTTTTATGATAAAATTGAAATAAATTAATATCTTCATTTTAGATGTCGCACAAGACCACTTAAGCCATGTATTCACTAGGGGACAAATCGCGAAACTTCCATGCGGCATGTCGCATCAACATCTGCGCTCATGTTTCAGGGACAATGACGCGGTCATTTGACGTGTACACACCAGGACTCGCATATCACTTGTCGCCCGATGAGATTATGTTGACAGCTGCGTATCTATTTACACCTGCTGCCCGATGAGGTTAGGATGACAGCTGCGTATCTATTTATTTTAACGAGTTTATCGAAACGTAAGAGGAGAATAAGGTGGTAGGTGCGAAATTATTTATTGCAAAGAGAAAGAAGGATGGATATTCTATGCGATCTTCGAATGTCTGACGGATCTTTTGTCAATTTCACTCGAATGACAACAACTGATTTTAACAATTTATTACAAATAGTCGGGTCTTCCATAGCCAAGCAAGACAATATTAAGGAACGCTGTTGGCCCTCACATCATTTTATTTTTATATTCACGGTTTGAAGTGTCCCACAAAATTGTACGGCGATGAGTCGGAGAACAATAATTTTGTTTCCCCACATTAATGTCAGTTGACAGATACAACGCATGCGCATTCACTTGTAAACATACCACGTGATACTGACGCGCAGTCCGATGTCCCCGTAAGCTCGCTCGAGTACCGTGCGCGTGGCAACGTTTCCGCGGCACATAGAAAAGCCCCGCTATGTTGTGCACGACATCGCGGAACAGAGGGCAACGTTGCAACGTCACGTAGACTCTATGCTGCGCGTGATGTTGAGAGATAATTTGTCCCCTAGTGAATACATGGCTTTATTATCAGATTTACTTAATTATTTATTTACAAACAATAATACATGAATGTCATTTGACTTCAGTATTACATTCCAAAAAGTAAATCTGACAACGCTGCGAGTTTTTGGTAGCTTGCTTACGGTTTATTTACCAAAAACTATATTAGGATATTTATATTTTTTATATAAAATAATATAGATTTATATAAAAATATAAAACTATATTGTAATCATCTGTGGCATATAAGATAAAAATACCTAAAATGATTTTTTGAATAACAAAGCGGCACTATTTCTTATTTCATAAATGGGATTTGAATTTGGCGCACAAATTATTATTTGTGAAAAGTTGAATTATGTGGTTATGAATGATTAATGTTTTAGAAAACTTTAAACTGGCTAAAAATACGTCAATAGACAGTTATATGAATAGTTATCATATATTGATAGAGTATAGTGAGTTTTAGCTTCCTTTCGGCCGTTTACTAAGCTCGGCTGTCATCGGCCGTTTACGAGAGTCGAGTATTGCCGTTGCCAAACCAAATCGCAGCGGATATGGCATTGATTTGAAGATGACTGACAGATATTTTCGTAAATTTTTGATCATTTAGAATCAAATATCTACAAAACAGCCCATCAGGACACCTTTTTTATAATGTTGACAAATTTTATGAAAATTGATTAATAAATATTACAATTTTTTATAATTATGTAGATAGAAGTTGTGGTTAAATTTTACGAAATCATGCATTTACACAAGATGCCCTATTAACTACATGTTAAATATCCAATTTTTAAAAATTAATTACACAAAAACTACACTTCATATATTTTTCAAAAAATTCATTTATGTGTAATTCAATATAGGTTAATATCAGGTTAATAACATTTTAAAAATTCAGCTCTTTCTCATTACATTGCTCTAACAATGCTCTGCAATAACACGGCATGATACCCCAGAAAACACAAACCTGAAGATTCTGAGTGGCTGTGAAAACCTAATAACTTTAAAATAAGATTAAATTGTCGATTTTTTTTTATATAGTACATTTGCATTTTTTAAAATTGTTTTTACTGTGTAAAACAATTGCACAGCCGTCGATTAGTGCATGATAATATGTGAGCTTGCGCCCTCATTGGCTAGTTCAAGAACGAGGTTCACTGTGGGTTGATCGGGTTAATAGTGTTCAATAGCGATAAGTTTTCAAACAAAATAATTCTTGCTAGTAATATATGCAAGTGTGATTTTCGTTTTTGTGAGTCTCACTCTTGGATGTGTTAAATGTGAATAATGGTGATCACAACTGATGCATTTTTCTATTACATTCATTAATTCACTTTATTGCCTTTGGGTACATTCGAAGGTGTCTTGTGTTGGTTGAAAATTGTGATCAGAGACATTTAACACCAATTCCATCGTAAACGTTGCATTGTGTAGAGTGATTACTTAAGCCAGCTCATACAGGTTGTAAGCCCTGAGTCATTGTATAAGAGACTTCCATCCACTTTTCTCATATATAAATAGCTTCGTCTTTGTGAGACTTCTTTAATTTATTTCTATAATTTAATTAATTAATCATCCCTCTGGGAACTAAATCCAGTAACTGTGTTCTTAGAACATACTTTCATATAAAAATATTGTTAAAAATAAATTTTTTTTTAATGTTGAAACATTTCAATTTCCAGATCTTTAGCTGATCGCCTAACGTGGACGTACACGCTCAATATAGAAAATGAGGAGAAAACTTACAAGCTTCCTTTTCCCGGCACCAAGACCGTCCTCCAAGTTAAAACAGATTTATATTCACTCACAGACATTCCAGTCAGACACCAGGTAACGTTGATTTCTCTTAATGATTATTCATTTTAAATGCTTCACTCCAAACAAGCTAATTGTAAATAAATATTTCAAAATTAGCGTTAAAGACTATTGTTGTTTACTTACTCGTACCAAATGACTTATGTATAACCAACTGCCTCACAGCCGTCAGTAGACTCGCCCATCTGAATTCTCCCTGTGTTTTGATACTCTCATCTGTCTAAATCCAATCTCCTACTTCTTTCCAGTGTCCGCCCAATTCCACTCTCTCTTCATTTTTCCTCACATATTGTTGCTTCCCGCTTTACAGCGCACATTTCTTTCTTAGGTCACGACAATAGAAAAACATTTTGGCGTTTGAAATTTGACGTCACATCATCACATATTCCTCCCGAAATTGTATGTACACAAGATATCCACACAAGTTAATTTATATTCATTGCTTCAACGTCACAAAAATTGTAATTTTTCATCCCTGGCAATCAGAAAATAATGATTCCAATTTTTGCTTAACCAGTTAATACACTCTTAAAACGTAACAAATGTCATATTTTCAGTATCTTGATAGATTTTACTGTAGTTACAAACATTTGTATTGCTGCGTCCTGCCATACATACAAACTGCAACAAATAAGACATTAGTCACAAGATAAACTATGATTGTGATTTGTATTCGATTATAATAATGATTAGCAATTGTGATTTTAAAGGCTTAGTTTCTATTGAATAGATTTCTTATATCTTAATTTAATTTGAATTATGAATATGTAATCGCAATTAACAATCATTGTTACACCAAGCACAAAGTATGTCAGTCACAGTCACATTTTATCTCATCACTAACACACAGGCACACTATTCTTATCTCATTAAATTACTAAAATTTCCATCTAGTTTAAAGTACATATTGAAGAATGAAAATAGAATATTAATGCTCATATGTTTGAAAATTATTTACTACATATTAAAATTGCCTTGGAAAACCATTTGAAACAACCTACTCGTGTATAGGTGTAACTCAAATAATGTTAAAACATTACTAACTTTGCTAAAGACTATTATTTATCAGAATCATCTGCCATGACCAATAGAAGCTTAAAAATGTAATAATATTTTTGATGTCACAGTTATATTCATAATAATTACAAAGTGCGAAACTTCAGCATAAAAATTGTACATAAAATATTTCATTGTAAAACAATTATGTAATTTGACATATAGAGATTGAAAGAAAGAAGATTAAATTCAATGATCTTGAGGTACACAGCACACGTAGCGTGAGTTGGGATAGATGTATTTAATTTAGCAGCAATATTTCAAAGATTCTAAAGTATTGACATAGGCTCCTAATACAGTAAAACCCCGTTAATTCGAACCCCGATAATTCGAAATTCGCCATAATTCGAAATTTCCCAAAATGGGAATTTCATAGTAAATTAACCCCGATAATTCAAAAACTCTGATAATTCATAATTCAAAATATTTTTTAATCCCTTACGCCATAAATCAATACATTTTAATGTCTTGATTAATTCGTAATTCGCGTAATTCTAAATTTTTTTGAAATTGAAAATTGAAAAAAAATTTCAATTTTTTTCGCAAGTAAGAACAACAAAAATGTCAATATCGGGTACTTTGAAATGTCGCAATCTTTGTATTAGCATAATAACCATTACGTTTTCGAAATGATCTCTTGTAATTTGAAAACAGATATTTTTCACAAAATTAATGTCTTTTTCATTCTTCGAGTTTTACGATTCTTGGCATATTTCGCAATCAATTCACGGTACCTTATGGAATGCCCCTTTTCTGTATATATTGTGTCGCGATCCCTAAAATTGGAGAATCCTTTCTTCAGTTGGCTGCCTTGATATGTGCGGACAGTTTAGTTGCGGCGTTTGCGCTTATCCTCATACTTAAAGGTGTTTTAAATTGTTTTTCACGTTTTTAAATTTGTCTTTAGTTCGATTTTTTTATAATAACTGTGTTTGTGTTATTAAAATGTTTAATCTTTGTAAGATGTTATTAGTGACTTATTATTGATCTTATTATTTCACATATTTATTAATAATTGTGATTCTAGTAACTGTGCATTGTTAGTTAGAGCCGGAAAAAGGGCGAAATCAAAAGTTAAACGCGTGTGAAGATTGAAGAAGCGTTCCCCATAAATTCAAGTATAACTATTTTGATTATGGCCATCCATCCAGGCGGAAATGGAATTATTTTTTTTGCGAGTGTGAACAGCAAATATGTCAAAATGTCATGATCTTTGCATTAACATAATAAATATTGCGTTTTCAAAATGATTTCTTCAAATGTAAGCATAAATTTAACAAAATTAATGTTTTTTTCAAGTTTTACGATTTTTGGTGAATTTCACAAATCGCATCGCGATTTTTTTTGTCCTAATATTTTGAATTAACGGGGTTCTGCGTAATTCGAATTTTTTTTTGGGTCCCTTGAATTACGAATTAACGAGGTTTTACTATAGTAGTTTATCACGTGCTGATTTTTGGGGCTGTCATAGAAATTTTGGAATTTAAATGTTTCAACTAAGGATGATACCGATATTTATAAAAAAGTATTGACGATACTGATACCGATGTCAACAGAGAAGATTTCAAAAGGTGTAAAAAGTTTTGGGTTTAGATTAGAAACAGATGAAATTACTTGTATAATATTTATTTAGAATGTTTAATTTATAATAAAATTTTAAAAATTGTACTTTAACAGGACATTATGTTCAGATTATTGTATGAGTAACTTGTTAATGGTGGTCATGCTGCTTGCGTAGTGGTCTGGTGGTCAGTAGTTCGAGCCCCATTCCAGGACACCAGCAAGTTAGTCCCACTGTCATAGCACAGGCTTTTTTTTTTTGTTTCACCTATGATTCACTATCATACTTCCAGTTTCACATATGTTTCATGATTTTGTTTTAGGAGTGGTCAGGTTGGCCTTCGGCCATTAATTTAGATGACACTGTATTAGCGCTAACTGGAATATCATATCCCGAGCATAACCTGAAAGTCAGAAGGTCCCCACAGAAACCACCCCATAAAGAGAGTAAACGGGTAAGTTTGTTTCAATTTAACAAAAATTAACATCACCAAATTACTGAATGATGAAATGTTTGTTTTAACCTTTTTTACTTGCGCTCTTACAGATAATTATAGATAATTCGGATAGTGAAATCAGTTCCGTTGAAGAATTTGAAGATGCCTCAGAAAGTTTTACAGTAGAAGATGATATATTTGTGGATAATGTACAGTCAAGAAGAATAGAACCCCTACGTAAGTTTTATTCATACTTTCCAAATCATTTTATTGTCTTTCACAAGAATATTCTTACTATTTTCAAACTAAGCTAAACACCCATGTTATACTGGACTGGGATGAAAAATTATTTAATATTTTTCATAATTTAGTTCCAGATAATGTAGATGATGAGACAATCGGGTGCATACAATTTGCAGAGAGATTTCAAGAGAGGTATGGTCCGCAGCACCCAATATTCTTCCAGGGTTCATTAGAAAACGCTATAAAGGAAGCCTGCATGAAGCCAGCTAAAGACGTAAGTATTTCAAAAAATACTGGACATTCACTGCAAATACATACATATTTCGGAAATTTTTCGAAAGTAAGGGTTTTTTTATTATCAATTTATATAAAAATCTATAAGTTAGACTGAATTTTTTTTAGGACAATGACTTTGATAGAACCTTTGTTCTAATATAAAAGTAATAAACTGTACATTTTTTTAAATAATTAAGAAAATATAAGTATTAATTGACAGGCTGCGGCCATAAAATTAATTTTCAGTCTTAGAAATAACCCTTAGTTACGGAATATTTATGTGTACGCAGAATATGTTTTCTTACGAGTATAAAGCTAACATTATTTGTATTAAAATAATTAATAAATGTTCAATAATTATAAATTTTCAAATTTGCAAGTAATTTTATTATGTTTTTTGATGATTTTAAAATGCTTTGTATTTATATAAAGAGATGATTCGGCAAAGTGAAAATATCGGCCGAACCTCTGCTCAGAAATATATTAAATATTGTACAAGTATTCTGGAGAATTGAAAAATAGGAAAGTGCTTTAGTATTGTTTCCAAAACTTTTGCTGTGCAAGTGTTGCGTACGACACATAATTTTTCGATAATCATATTATGAGATTAAATAAAATGATTTTAAAAGAATTCCAGAAATATATTTTTTTTTAAGTTCTAGACAGAATATAATAAGAATTTGATTAAAATATTACACAAGTATTTTGACATTTGCAGTCGATCGGCTGCATATAAAAAAGATGGTCGGCTTTCATCGGGTGTTTCCATAAAGCTCAACTGTTTCCGTAAATCTCAAGCGTCGACATCAAACATCGACAATAAATATATTGTCATCTCTTTCTAACATAATTTTTCACTCTAGCAGTTATCACAGCATATATTACAAACTCTCATGTCACTTGATATTACATTCAGATTACCTGTCACACTCGTCTTGAAAGAGCACAATCATATCATGGAATACCTCAAATACAACAACACAATTATTAAATTATTTTAAAATATTACTTCCTGAACATAAAATCTCAATCCATTCATTGTTACAGATTTTTTCTATTCTTCCGCATTCTCGAAGTCTACTTCCAAATTGAATAATAATTCTATATCTATGCAAGTGTAATTTGAAAATGTTATTTATGTCATACGTATACTGATAGTTTTCAGAATGCTAACTAATCTTGCATAGGTTAAATTTAGGAGTCTGTTTGCTATGAAATTTTTTTGGTTGATAACTACACTATTTTTATCTAACTAGAATTAACTTAAATGCACGAATTCATTCAAACTTCATGCATAATTATTTATTATTTCCTAGCGACGTTTGCTCGGAGTGTATCTGCATCATGAAGGAAGCGTTCTCTCAAATGTTTTCTGCGCTCAATTGCTTGGCTGTGATTCAGTTTTACAAATACTCGCAAACAACTTTATAGTTTATGGTTGGGATCTCTCCTTTGAATCTAATAAAAATATGTAAGTACCCTTTAGTTATTACTTACTTATAATGACACAGTTGAACATCAAATGTGGACTTTCTGATCTATATCAATGATTAAACAGTCACCCAGTTATCCAGGACTAAATATGCCAATATAAAACATACATTGAAGGCAAACGGGCAATCGCTAACTGCTCGAAGATGACGGGTGATTTTGGAATCGTCCAGCGACCTCATTCCAACGTTGCACATCTATGCTATTGTAATTATCACTAAATCAGTAAAATATCAATTACAAAATCGGTAAGCGTTTCCACTGAAACGGACCGTACTCACCACATTAAGTGGGTCTCATAGTCTTAGAACATTTACATTTTCAATAATTTGTTGATATAGTAAAACTGTTGCCCTGATACCATTGATAAAATATGTTGCCCTCCAAACCCTCAAGAACTGGTTAGCGAGTGTGCCAATTTTCAGATTGGTTTGTTAAAGTGCTCGCAGAACCGTAAAAAATATTAGTGAAAATGTCCAATGAGTGTTAAATTATTAATGTAAATATGTTTCCATTTAATTTTAAATTGTTAGAATTATGATAGTGAATTTATATTGTAAAATGAAATGCCATATGTGACAATAATCGCTTAATTAAAACCGTTCAGATTTTGTATTCAAATTCTATATGTAATATATAATATTTTCTGGGATATTTTATCATGTTTTTTTGGAAAATCAGCATTGGCTGAGCACTTTCTAGATACCAGCCATCACTTTGCATTCGAGCTGAAGATCTATAAGCACTCCATATCTATAAGCACACAGTAGATATAACGTCAATAGAGATGGTGGTCTCAGAATGAAATCTTCAAGGTATCCAGTGCTTTAAATGCCAATCTTGTCACAGATTCCCTAACGGTAGTGAACCAATAACAAACACATAACAAAATACTTACGAGAATACATATCTCCAACATGGTATTGCCACAGAATAAATAAACATAGACACAACCCATTTTTAACATGATATTGCTAGATAAATATTTATAAAATCATTCTAGAATGTTCATGCAAAATTTGTGAGTTTGTTTTTATGGTAAGTTCTTTATTAAGCTATAGATATTGCAAGCCAATACTTAACCACAACATCAACATTCACAGAAACAAATCAGCCCTGACAATGGACCCTGCAATGGGATCTGAAACGTCGGCCAGGTTTTAGAAACGTGGCAGAATATCCCAGAAAATTCTGACCTACAGTGAAAAACCTAAGAACATACATAATATTTATTTTTAGGTTATTATCAGCAGTGTCGAATTCCCTTGGCAGTGTAGCAAGTATGACAGTAAGGAGCATACCCCTGGAGAAACTGCCCGTGTTAATAATCATAATGAGGATCCGTTCTAACACTGAGATTTTCTCAGTAATTAATGGTAAGAATGCTATATTTCACTAGAGCTTTGTACGACCAAACTCGCTCGTTTTAGATTCTGAGGTGGCAAGTCAATTATAAAATAAAACTGACCATACCTGCTTTAGAGTTTGGGAAACTTACATATTACAATGCGTGTACCCATATATTATTGTGAAACGTGTTCTTCTAGGCAATGTGAGTGTGGCGGAACTACTAGGCCAGTTGGTGGAGGGAGTGGAGCGCTGGTCGGGTCGACGAGAGGAAGAGGTACAGGAGGAAAGCGAGAGGGCTGCCAGGCAGATGGTAAAGTGGGAACAGGATGAGGCCTACCGCCAAAGTCTCGAAGCTGACAGGTGATTTTAATATCTGTTCAGGTTATGCTAATATTCATATAAAAATCAAACACAATTGTTTTAGTTCTGTATTTCATTTTTTCCAAATAAATGGTCAATCGTTTTGATTGTTGTTTCGGGTTTGATATTTGTTGCACTGAGTAACAATGGAGTTCTATAAAATGAATACTGTCTGTATTGAAAAAATAAAAGAATCGATACAATATGGTCGGTAAAATTTTTTTTTTAAATATTTTGAATTCTACGTTATAAAATCTGCACAAATTAAATTAGTTGTGGTGTTGCATAGAATGTTACCCTTGCCTTGATACTTACGGCTTGTAAGATATTCACTCTAATCGTCTATTGAAAATGTTGGCAATTGACAAATTATTTTTTGTTGTATTCATATTCGTTTTTGTAATGGTTTTCAGAGCTAAAGAAGAATTAAAAAAAAAACAAGAAATGGCCAAAAACCAGGAAAAACAAAGAGTGGAATCAGAAAGACAACAAGCAGAGGCAAAAAGAGAGGTGAGTTTGTTTTCGTTGATGTGTTAAATTCATCCACCATGAACTCTGATCAACCCAATCAAATGTACACAGTCAAAGACATATATATCCGCTTTGATGTTGATGTTAACATTAATTAAATCTGTATTTTTAATTTTTAAGGCGCAGCGTCAGTTGGCGCTATCACGACTACCACTGGAGCCGCCTCTGGATAGCGCAGAGCCAACTACCAAGATTAGAGTGAGACTGCCGCAAGGACGCTTTTTAGAGAGGCGCTTCACTGTCATTACGCCGTTAAGAGTAAATTTACTTTAACCTAACTAACTAACTAACTAACCATCACGCCGTTTCCCTGCAGGGGTAGGCAGAGAGGATTGAACGCCACACTCTTCTATCCTGGCACACCACTTTTGCTTCGGCCACATTCATACATCTTCTCATACACGTTCTATGATTGTTGCGGCTTTTAACAGGGCCATCCTCAAATACTTGTAGTACCTGATCATGCCAGGTCTTTCGCGGACGCCCTCTATTCCTTTTGCCTTCAACACTCGCCTCATATATTTTCTTACCCATCCTTTCCTCGTTCATACGTTCCATATGACCAAACCATCAGTACTCCTTTCTTTATTCTATCTATCACACTTCAGCCACAGCATTGCATTCACATCAAATTTGTTCATTCCTCACTCTATCGATAAAAGATTTTTCGCATAAGCGTCTTAGTGACTGCATTTCTACCACATTCAGTCTACTTTCATTCCCCTTTTGCCAATTCCAGGCATCACTTTCATACATCAGGGTTGGCACTAGAACGCCATTATGTACCGCTAGTCTTGCTTCCTTTGACAGATTCTTATATTATTCATAATTGCATTTAGAGCACCATTTACTTTGTTTCCCGCAGTCACTCTCCTTTCGATATCATTCTCAGCCTTGCCGTCTCTACTAAACATACTTCCCAAATACACAAACTCGTTCACTTGTTCTAAGCATTCATTGTTTACAATTATATCACACTTAGTCACTCTTTCGTGCCTCTCGAATACCATCATATTCGATTTGCTGACATTCATCAGAAGTTCACTCTGCACGCATACATCGGGCATCCTGGAAACCAGGCACTGCAGATCAGCTTCACTGTTAGCCACTGATACTGCGTCGTCTGCGTACCTATAGTAGGCAGGATATGGTTAGTCCGTCCATTTTCGCTCCAACTTCTAGTTCCTTCAATTCTTTCATACAATTATCCATATACAGGTTGAAAAGCCATGGTGACATTACGCACCCCTGTTTGACACCTTTTATAATAACAAGCCATGATGTGAATGCCTCATTAATTCTCACGCAAGCACTACTTCCTTCGTACAGGGATGCAATTGCTTGTATGAGTTTACTCTTCACCCCGTATTCAGACAAAACCTTCCATACCTTTCATCTTATCACTCTGTCATACGCTTTTTGAAGATCCACAAAGGCAAAAAAAAGTTTTTGGTTCTTTGCCAAAAACTTTTCCGTCATCTGGCCCAGTGAAAAAATCTGGTCCATGCATCCTCTTCCACTCATGAACGCTCCTTGTACATCCCACACTTTTTCTTTCGTTGTCAACCTCACTCTTTCTATCAAAATTCTCGCATAAAGTTTGCCAACAGAGCTCAATAGGCTAATGGCTCGATAGCTCGCGCAGTCCATTTGCGACCCTTTTCCTTTGTACAGAGGCATGATAACAGCTCTTTTCCAATCCTTAGGAGTGTAGCTGTCTTCTAAACATTGGTTGAAGAGTCTATGAAGCCACGTGAGTACTGGACCACCACTCTTAATGTACTCGGCAGCAACATTGTCATATCCCACAGCCTTGCCATTCTTCATGTGCTTCAATGCCCCTTTGATTTCTTCCACAGTTATCTCATTCACACTGTCGTCATCATTCATACATCCATTGGACGCCTCAAAGGAATCCTCACTCACATTTCCATTACTCTCATACATTTCTTCAAAAAATTCCTGATTTTTCTCTGTCTCTTCTAATTGGTTAATAAATTTGTATATATGTTATAGACTTATTACATCAAGATTTTTTAAAATACCGTCGAACAAGCAGGTCAAATGTGAAAATAAAAAGTTTGGACAAACGTAAGTTTTGCGCCGTCATTATAATTAATCAAAAATAAGGAAAAGTACCTCAAACCATTTTGGAAGAGAACTGAGCGTCTATTGATTAAAGTCTTCTGCTGTGTATACTCGACCTTTCTGGTTATTTCGGATCTCATTGCAGGCTCTGTTATTAGGGCTGATGTGTTCTTGTAAGTGTTGATGTCCCACCTTTAACAAACGGCCCAATAAATTACCACTTTGGCACAATTGGCATAGATGGCATGGTTATCAAATGTGGGTGTGTGAGGGATGAGTCTGACACTACCCACGGAATCTTTAGGTGTTCAATATATGTGTCACGATATATGTATGTAGTGTAATGTGTAGCAAGCAAGTCAGAAATAAAAAATCATTGAGGCATAAAAATTTTCACTCTGCACTGTTGCAAAATTATTTTTTATTGAACGAGTCCTTCGAATCATCGTCATCATCAAAGGAAATCTTATTTTTATGTTCTTCTTCTGTGATTTATGCTGTCAAATACAATGCAGAATTTATACAATTCTTATATATAGGTATGTGTAAAATACCACTATGTTACACACGTAGGAAATTGATAAATTTAATTGGAGTTCTGACAATTTCATTTAAAATATGTCAAGGTAAAAACTTTTTGTTCAAAGGTACAGATTTAAAAAATGTAACAAAATTGCAACATTGTACAGAGCCGTTAAAAATATTTACGTCTTTGGTACCTTTCCCAGGCCGGGTTGATTTATGCAGATATTTCATATGCACGCGCGATTATAATTGAGTATACACCTCACACAAATATCGAGAGAAAGATATCAAATGGTATTTGTTTTGCTATTCAAACATGATGAGATACAGCGTAATATAATTTACCATTATATATTTCCTTTCATATCCCGACTGACTAAAATGGGTACATATTTGCTTTTGCCCGTGCGTTCAATTGTCTTGGAAGATTTGGCGCGGATACATTAGGAATGCGTTATTTATCCTGTTTGACGCCATTTTGCGAGCAACTAGAGACTAGTATGAGAAATTGAAGGCATCTCTATAAAAAGGGTCCGCATAATATATCAGGTCACAAAGTGATTTTATTTTGTTTGTTTTTTGTTTGTTTATTTCTATTTAATTTATATATATAATTTTGGTTGGACTGTGCCTGTCTCACTAGAAATAACTGTGTTGAGACAGACATAGTTTACGATAGTCATATTTATTATAGTTAATATTTATTGTTTTAAAATGGTCTATATCATGAAAATCATGAAAATAATATACACGCACCATATTCGGTATTTTATTTTTCATGATATCAACTCAAGCCTGCGGAAATTGGACCTCAAAAGTTGGCGAACGTGGAAAAAAGGGTTTTTCTGTATTCTTATGGTAATTAAAAATATGCCAGATGCCAACAATTCGACAATGTCACTGGAATTGCTCAACCTTAACAAATAAATAAAGAAAACAATTTGATTATCCGTAATTGACAAGTGAATATTAAAAAATGAAAATAAAACTGAAATTCCGGTTATTTACTTCACTCAAGTATTTTCGCTGTCTCCTGTAAAATTTTGTTTTTGCAAATAGACCCTTTTTATAGAGACGCCTTAATTATCTGTGGGTAAGAAAGGAATTCTGTGTTTTGAATTCTGTATACGAAAGGGTAATTGTAACGTTTTTAATGTTAGAGAGGTATCAATTTTCTTTGAAATACGAATTATGTAAATAAAAATTTCAAAATTGATCAATTTCATCGATAAACACCCCCATATTTCAAAAAAAACATATTTTTTATGAAATTTTATTTTATAACATTTTTTTTAAATTTTGGTGAATACTTAACGTAATACTGATTCTTGTTGTTTTATCTTTCAAATAAGACCTCTTTGAAGTTTATAGGACCTCTAAATGGTTAGCTATTAGTAAATTGACACACAGTTTCCATTTTATTATGGCTGGAGGAAAATGATATATTGGGGGTGTTTTGTCGATGAAATTGGTCATATTTTATGCTATTAGAGGTTCCAACACCGGTCACTCACCATATACAAATTTATTTTTAAATCGTCTTAGTTTAAATCTTACTGTTTATTGTTATGTTATGAAATGTCAAACACATTATTTAAGGGTAGAACGCAAATTATAGATAAGAGAGAAATATTATTAAACGTTAACTTCTGTGAAATTGCAAAAATCGGAAAATCTACCGTAAAGTCAACTTTAGCCATTTTATTCATATATTTTTTTTTTTAAAAATACATTTTTTTTTACAAGAAAGAGAGTTACTTATGATGGATATTTCTCTTCTAAGTGAGTGACGTAACTCGTGTGTAGGAGTGGGTATCATTACATTTTACATTTACAGAGAATTATTTGATAAAATGTATATATTCATCAGGTAATAAGTCAATTAAGTAATAATAAGTAAGTAATAAGTAAAGTAATAAGTAAGTAATAATAATAAGTAAAGTAATAAGTAAGTAATAATAATAAGTAATTAATAGGTACATACATATATAATAAAATAAAAATTTAATTATTTCTGAAAGTATTTTTTCACGTTTTTTTTAAATGCCTCATAATTTTCCTCAATCCTCATTTCAACAAGCAATTCGTTGAACCATTCCACACCTCTGAATGTGAAGTAATGCTGAGCAGTTGTGGTATGTATTATAGACATATGTAATTTACCAAGTGTTACATTTCTGCAACTTGACACTCTTTGGGTTAGCTCGTTATCACTATGAAAACTTTTATACAGTTGAAGTATGCAATTTTGCTTGTAGATATTTTGTAATGTGGGGACTTGCAATTTATTAAAGAGGTCTACTGTCGGATAATCATTAGATTTTTTAAGAATGATTTTTATAATCAATTTCTGGGAAACTACTAAAGAATTTAATGTAGTTTTGAATGCACTACCCCACAGATAATTCCATATTGTAAAACTGACTGAAATTATAGCATAATATAGTGTTTTTAACAATTCTAATCCTAAAATATTTCTTATTTTAACAAATACATATATGAGTTTTCTTATTCTTTCTACAGTTTTTTCGATTTGTATTTTCCATTTAATATTAGAATCAACTAATAGTCCTAAATATTTAATACAATTTTTTTAACTTGATACTGAACAGTCGTTATATTATTGTTTACTTTTCATAGGAGTTTTTTAAACCAGGGGCATAAAATATTACTAATAAAAATTTATTTACATCCTCGAGCTTTGATTGTATTTGAGTTAATGTTTTTGTTTGCAAGCAGCTGTTCTTGAGTCGGATGACTGCGTTTATTAAACAGAGAGTTTTTAGGAGGCTGTTTCTTTTCAATCCGCGTTTATCCTGACTTGTATCTCCGTTCCCACCACCGCTAAAATCTGCAGGAAAACCTATATAATCATTGGTTTTCTAGGTGTTACTCCTAGGAACATCAGCTACTTATGAAGTCTGCTTTGGCGCTTGGTTCGATCTTTGCATGTTCGGTGTTTTTTTATTAATTTGGTTTCTCTATTCAGATCCTTCTTCAGGGCTTATACTTAAGATACATCGTTAATAACGATATAATTTTTTTTATTCATGTCATTATATTATTATCTAAAGATTTTCTCGCTTCTAATCTCTATTGTAGATCTGTGACACCTCTTGGAAGTTGTGTTTATTTATTTCAAGCTGGTTTCACTATTCATTACTTTAAAATAACAACAGCTCGGGAAGGATAGATCGTACACTGGCTTGCATCAAAAGGTGCTTTCATTAATAATATAATAATTGTGTAGATATTGACGATTTCAATATTAGTCTGACCGCATTGAAAAGAAGCATTTTTTTATTTTTATTTATTAGAGACACTAACAGGATAAAAAGTACATGATACTTTGATAATAAAACATTATAAGTGAAGACTATGCCCATTATCTCAATTACACGCTTCGGCACGCTCTTTAAACATTTATTTGATAACTATTAATTTTAAAAAAGGTTTTTTTTTAAGCTTAATAGTTATCAAAAGTTGCATTGCATTTATAACTATATAAAAATTCAAAAAAAGTTGCAATTCAAGTATACTTTTGGCTCTTTGTAGCGAGTCAAATATTCTGAAAATGTTTCCAAGAACGGTTCGAGCCACTTGAGAAGTGATGACTTTTGCTTTGGTTCTAAACCACTTGACTGTTTCGTTTCTTGACGCGCCCACTCATAATGTCTTAAACATCTCCATAAGTTGGTAACATAGTACTTTTGAATTTTTCGGGATATTTCTCAAAAATACGTAATTTCGTACGACCTCTGGTTTCGGATTCGATGCCATTGTGATTCGTTTCATGAATGAATAAAACATTGAAATTTATTACGTATAATATGTAGAAACTTTACGACGGTTGAAAACAAATAAGAAAACAAATACAAACATTCGGTATGGAGTCTGACCTAATGAGGCGCGCATAACGGGAGCGCGACCCGAAACAAGCCGAAATTGCACGAACGGGGGTAGGTATTTAACGCTAACAGATTATCAAAATGAACTTAAATATGACGTTATCCTTATGCTGGCTATATTATTATTAGAAAAAGCATTTAATTGCTAATACAATTGGTAAATACAAAAAATATATCGTTCTGAATGGAACGTTATTTTGCAACTTTTTCTATATTTCAAGGCCTTTTAACTAGCCCAAAGTACCAGTATTAAGGAAAACTGTAAATACAGCATTTAATAACATATAAAAATGCA